>CM023457.1:12453144-12704085 GCA_013339765.2 Haemaphysalis longicornis
TGTCTGTCTGTTTGTGTGCGCTTTAGGGACAGCAGCCTGGCGGGAAAACCAGAGCCCCCCTTTTTCAGTGAATAAACATTGTCAACAGACTTGGTGGAATACATATTCGCATCAAACAAACAGGTCGAACAGGCAAAAGCCGTCTATAGCTATGCCGGTATGAACTGACATGGTCCTCACGGTGCCCGGTGCCACAGGCGATTCTGCACAGCATTCTTGCTAGCTGACAAGCTCTCGGCAGTTGTGCCACCTTTCTCAGCTTGCCGTGACGACGACGATTACGGCCGCGAAGGAACAGACTGGTGCTGTCTTCGATGTTTTGTCTTTAATGTCTAGATCGCGTTTCTCTCTTCTTTTAAGGTGCTCGCGTGAGCGATTTAGCAAATGCCGTCACACAATTGTCGCGTGTTCTTGATGACATCACTGTATTGCAGTGTCGCTTATTGTGTCCATTACCTTAACGTAGATGCTGTTACAATTGTGATGCAGTGTGAAGCAGCTTCGAGCGTGTAGAGTAACCGATAACAGCACCCATAAACAACGTGTTTTTTTTTTCTTGAACGGACAACACCGTTCCGTTATGCTTGGGCTTGTTCCGTTTTTTCTTTGTCGTTGGTGTAAGCACAGTGCCCGCAATAGCGCCACCTCTGTACTGTTTGGGTGTTCTTGCTTGCGTAGCGTGTACGCAGTGTTAAGAAAAACAAACACGACTCACTTTGTGCTGCAATTTGGTGAGACCATCTGTAAAGTGCTTCTGTACAAATGGGCTCCTCAATGTTTAGAAAACATAAGGCTTGTGGCTTCAATTTTTCGAGTTTCGTTTCGCCGATGAAGGCTCAAGAAGTTTGCGATGTGCGGAGGTAGCTGCTGAAAGAGCTAAGCCTAAGAATTCGAAACCGTTCACACCAACGGGACACCTTACGCGAAAGTCCATCCCTCGTAACTTTCGAGACCCGTTCCAACAAATGAGCTTTGACAAATGCCTTACGTAGTCGTTGAGGCTGAAGCGCATCTATATCCACTGAGACGTGGACGAGGATCGTCCGCGTGAAGTGAAGCTTCCGCAGCGCCCCCTTGCGTCAGCGGAGGACCAATAAGCCTATGTTAGCTAGGTGGCGCCACAAAACGTAGAAACGCTTCCTCCTTAAGCCTGTGTGAATTCGTTGGACGACGTAACCGCGACTACCGTAAGCATTGTAGTGAAGCGAAGGCTCCAATTTGTTTGTTTTATTGGTGCAGGGCATGAAGGCGGCACACAGCTCACAAGTTTCAATGTTTTATATAAAAACAACTAAAAAACTCACAAGAAGCGTCGAAAAGAAGCTCTTCCAGTTTTTGACGAACAAGGACTGGACGAGCAGCGATTATAAATTGGCCAATGTTACACTGCGAGCATAGGCATCGGTGACCGAATCAGCACATGTGATGATACAGGAGATACCTTCTGTTAGAGCAGGACAAGCCGTGGAAAAGACTGGGAAAAGTCGAAGATATTTCTTGTGTGCAAGGAGAGCTAAGAACCAAGGATATTGTTTTAAAGATATTCAATTTCCCTCCGCAAAAGCTAACGAAATATTATGACCACACTTGCAAATGTCCGATTAGCCCGCATGTCCTGGAAAATAGCCACTGGAAAAGACAACAGCTTTCCAGCAAGTCTCTCGAAATGAGATAACCGCGACGAATCTAGAGTGCGCGAGGAATAGACACCGTGACCACGGGAAAAATACTCGTTCCTTTAGAAGGAACGAGTTCCTGGTCCGGGTCCGGGTCCACGTATTTGACGAGGGAACTGACTGCCGTAGCTGACATACCACACGTGTTGGATTTAGTAAACCGTGCTCTGTATTGTCATGCGGTCGTTCTCTGCTCGAGGAAAAAACAAAAATAAATCTCACCTGCAGCTTTCGCGTGCCCTGTACATGTCGGCGCACTAAAGATATCTATGTGCTACTTCTATGTCCAACCGCGCAATGAAACAGTGTGTTGAATTTGCTGCATATATCAAGTGTCTGTGCATGCGTGCTGTTGGCGCTTTGTACGCTCTGTAACCCCTTCGGCGCCAGGTTGACGTGCTGTAGTCGAGTCGATGTGCTTGAGTGTATAGGTGCAACCGTTGTTTTGCTGTGTACCCACTGTTGACAATGTACGAGAGTTTATAGGTGGAGAACACTGTCGTCATCGGTGTGGCAATATTGATGAGTTGAAATCAACGCACAAAGGCTTTTTGCAGCGGATTTTTATAAAAGCGCCAAAGCAAGGTTACGAAAATACTCCATAGTTCTACATTTTAAAGTACGGCAAGGTATACACAAAACGTCAGCACGTCTGTTGCCTATGTCAGACCATGATCTTTTTTCATTAGAATGCCAAGAGGACATTCCTTGTAGACGCCACAATGGCATCTGACGACCTACTTTTGCCCTAAGCATCAGAGTTCAGAAACCGATGACACGATGAGAAGTAATTCTTATGTAAGAATTCCTGAATTCCCTGTCACCTTAACCTCCATTCGAGCTGTAAACGGACGTTCACGTTATCCCAATATTTTAAGCAGCAGACCTTGTAAGATGAGACAGGCGTGGCAAACCACTAAAGCCGCTTGTATATGCGAATACTTCCCCTCACTCATGTCGACGCAAACGGAACCCTGATTGCAGTTTGATAGTTTTAGTTGTAGTTTTCTTTTGAAGGCGGCCATCAGAAGAACAGTTGCACCCAAAAGCACAGTGAACAGCAGTTTGCGGTGAGCGTAGGGTGAACGCATTCGCTGGGAAGCCAGTGGTTTTGACACAAAAAAAAAACGCCTCCTTGAAAGCGCGGCGAAGATTTTTCAGGGCTATTAGGTAACTCCTGTTTACAACGGTGAAGTTTTATGGTAACCCTATTTCAACAATAAGGTCGGTGGTGTGTAACGGAAGCGAAGCGGAAACGAATCTATGTACGCAATGTCCTTCGTAGCAACTCCTTATTTTTCTTCGTTGTCGTATCTTTTAGAGTAAGCGCACCCCGACATCACGTGAGGGAAATCAACAATGAAATCGTTCTTCATTGAGTTTTTCTGATACCTACTGTTACCAGCGAGATTCTACGCGTTCATCAAAAGTCGAAAGGAATTAAACATGTTGCCAGATGGTCCCGGTGACGTTCTGTTTTGGAATCTCGCAGCCACAAGTTATCACCTGTTACATTAAAACAAGCTTGGGTAAGTAAACAGAAGTAGCGAGATAATTCCGGAACACATTTCATGGTATACCGAGTGTGCTGCGAAGTCCAAAGGCTTTATGCCTAATAGCCGTAGCGTGTACAAACTTCTGCATGAAGACATCACTTATGATTGATTGCACTGCCGTGTCATTAAATCAATGCTGTTAAACCACAGGCGACGGGAGTCATAATTCCTGGCCCTATATTGGCAGCCATATTGCGGAACGACTGCACGGTTAGCTCACGGAAGAGAAAACATAATAATATCTTTTGGGGAGTTGGCTTGACCGCGAAAATGCGACACGATCTGGCGCCGAAAAGTTTTTCCCCTTTCCAATAACTCCAGTTCTGGTGCGATATGTCAAGC
The DNA here is from genome assembly GCA_013339765.2 of Haemaphysalis longicornis. NCBI lineage: Eukaryota > Metazoa > Arthropoda > Arachnida > Ixodida > Ixodidae > Haemaphysalis > Haemaphysalis longicornis. Next base: position 12,456,719 of record CM023457.1, read on the forward strand.
TGGCTTGCATATGCCGAATAACAGGATAGAACGGACTGCTACTGAACCTCATTTTTGTGAACATGTATCTAACGTACCACGGGTTGGGACGAAAGACAACAAAGATGTCGCGTTGGACACAGTGGTGCGTGCGCACTGTGGCGCCTACGATTGTCGTGCAGACGAACGCATCCCCAGTGATTCTGCAAACTTTTTTTTTGCCCTATTTACATCCGCTAATCTTTGAAATGAAGCGTCTGTAGCATTATGGTTGAGGAATTTGACACGAGATGGTGCGTGCTGCAATGTGGAGGAGCCCAATGCTAGTCGAACGCTTACTTGTTATCTTCTGGAGCTTTAACGATGATAATGACAATAATAAAGATACTGAAGGTTGTTTCTTACACTGGACCTGTGTGATGTGTCACTGCTTGGGGATTTTACCGACATACAACCTAGTGCTTCTACCCTTTGGTCGAAGTCGTTAGGTACGTTCGATACCTCAGAGACTTTGCAGAGTGAGCAGATCATGCAGCGATATGTTTGGATGCTTCTTTCAGATACCTCAGAGATGCGTCGCATAGGGGGTGGGTGTTTGTTAACAGTTGGTGGAGTGATGCGTTGTATCAGAGCTTCTTCGTAGTTTGAATGCAAGGATATAAGCGATATGTTTGTACATTGATGCTTCTTTATTTTTTTCATAGTGTAGAGGTAAAAAAAATCGTGAGTTACTGAAATGCGCATTTAAAAAAAAGTCTGCGGCTAGCTCAGCTAATCCTTGATTTTGCCTGGTTAAGTCTTGATATCACTTGGTTAACCTGTGATTTAGCCATAGGCGAGCGCGGCGCTCTTGTAAGCTAGGCGCGCCGCGAGTCACGTGGTCAGGCGGCGACCTAGCTGCGGAGAGCGCATGCGCAAAGCCGGTTCCCGGCGGGCGGTGGTGGATAGTGCGCGCGGCTGCCACGGGGCTCTGTGCGGCAAGTCACGTGATGCGTTGCCAGCTACGGTCAATGAAGGCCAAATTCCTGGCGACGGCGAAACTCGGCCCGACTAGGTTAGTAAAGCTTTTCTCTAAAACTAATCTAAAAGACTTCTGAGAGCAAACATACTGTAGCTTTCGAAATGAGGGCTTCGGAAATCACACGCAGAATCGGCAGCCGAAATAATACGAAAGGTACATGTCCCAAAGGCTGCAGGAACTGTTGCTCGATTCAAGCACTCTAGTGGTGGATGAGGAAGGGCAAACGTTTTATTCAGAAGAAAAAAAAAAGCACTAAACGTATGTGGCGGCCACCATTCTTGAAGTCGCGCACTTCCGCAGCATGGGTGGCCCGGATTATCTAGCGTCTCCGCTCCTCCGGGTGAAAGTTAAAAAAAAAAAAACTGTGGTTGACTCCTCTGTCATAAAGGTCGGTAAAACACGAAAGTCAAAATGTGCAGCGAAATCTGCAGCTTAGCATGATTTGCAGGTCGGCCGCTGTCTTGTGGGTGTGCTCGGCGAGCGACGTCCTGCTGGCGGGTCGCTTCGGCAAAGGTGTACGGGCGTCATTTCTGTGACAGATATGACGTTAGTGAAATCTTGGTGTATCCCGGAATAAAAGACTTTCGTGTTAAAATACGAAAATGACAATGAACAACTCTTAGTTTAACGTACTCTTTAGTACTGAAGGTTGCTTCCTGTGTGCATGGGTGCACCCTTTACAGGCCACTTGCTTCGTTGTACTGGCGTCATTTCCGTGACGGATATGACGTCATGGAAATCTTTGTGTATCCCGGAATAAAACACTTTCGTGTTTAAAAAGATCCCTGAAATAAAGCTCACCAACACAGCTTAAATTCGACATTTAATGAAAATAGGCTCTCGCAAAAGGCTATATTTATTTTCGCTTTATATTAAAGCATATGACCGCAGAAAACAATTCTTGGATGGAATCTCTGACGCTGCATGTGCTTTTATACGCTGGGCTGTAGAGGCACCATGCCACGGCTTACAGGGGGAGGCCGAAAGCAGGATATACAACGAACACGTACGTATAATTCTCTCTCCAGCGTGCATGCGTTACCGCGAGGATGACATCGTTTCTGTCAGGTCATTTCTCACTCTCTCTCTCTCTCTCTCTCTCTCTCCTCTGTTTTTGGAAGGGAGGGGTCGGAGCTCCTGTTTTTTTATTTTGAATTACAGTCTGCTATAGCTTGCTGCTGATGAGGGCTTTTCCACAACTTCACTTAGGTTTTTTTAATTGATTCGCGAACATAATAAAACAAGAAAACAGGTCACGCCTCGCTTCATGTAACAACTTATCTCCATATACAAATCTAGAAAAACAAAGCAACGTGGTTTCACAAGATCTGATTACATGCTTCGTGAAAGAGACCCTGCAGCGCTTTTTTAACAGCGAAGCTGCTTAGCAAATCGTCAATTTTGCGTGTCCGCAGTTAAAATACCAAGAAAATGCCAAGCGCGCGTGAGCGCGTACCTTACGGCGACCGCCCGGCAGTAAAAAAAAAGGCCATACAAGGGAAAGAAAAAAAAAGAAAAAGAAAGAAAGGAAAAAAAAAAACCGCCCGCATCTTCCCACGGGGGGAACTCGAGTAAATGCGTCGCAGAGTGGTGGGGTATCGCGTGAATGTTGCGTAATTGGGTATGGTTTGGGAATGCTTAATTGTTATTTCGTCTTTATTATTCTTATTTATTGAATGAAGGAGAAGCGAAGGCAAGGAGTGTAAAGTTAAAGTCTGTCTTTATTGCTTGGTGCCGTCAAGCAAAGCGTCAAGTCAAGCGAAAGCCAAGCAAAGACGCCCTTGACTGAATTCCGAACGCGCGCTCCGCCGCTTATATACACACCGCCCGCGTTCGAGGGAGAGGAGTACGGGGGAGAGACGCGCATGCGCACACTTCCGTACACAAGCGCGCGAACTTTCCACGCACCCACCACGCCGTTATCACGTGTACACGCCCTGCCGCCGTTACTGTTGAGCGCGACGCATCGCACGGGTAGCTACGACGCATGCGCGCACAGACGCGCTCCCCCCGCACCGCCGCAGCTGTTGTTGAGAGCGACGGAGCGCACGGGGTACACGCGCTCCTCCCGCACCGCCGCACCTGTTGTGGAGAGCGAGGAGGGTACGGGGGAGAGACGCGCACCTGCGCCTAGACGCGACGCGCATGCGCAGTGAGCGTGTGGACGGCGCCGACAACATCGACGAGTGACATCGCGAGCCTAAGAAATGCTCCGCATTTCAAAAAGAACGCCGATCGATCGTTTGTGCGTGTTTCGCGGCGACCGCCCCGCGACCACGGCGCACGTTTGCCGAGCCAAGATTGACCAAGATTGGGGAAAAAATCTCCAGCGTTTGCCGTAATAGTGACAACACTTGCTCGGAACGAGAAAGACACGTCAAAGCGTACGCCCTTTCCAAGGTGATGTCCAATGACTATTACTTCCAAAAAAATGAAGGAAGCTCGCACTTATAACAACAATGACGGAGTAAAGGTCGTTGCGGCAGCGAAGAAGAAGCAAATCGGCTGCAATCGTGAACTTAAAGCATCTTGATGGTAGTGAAGATTGAGTACAGCTTCGCTACCTTCAAGTCTTGCACGTTATTGCGAGCTTCCTTCAATTTTTTCTTCCTTTTTTTCTAAATCCTAAATGGTTTCAGAGGGATCTCAACAATCCAGCACTCAGAATCTCACAAACTACAAACTACCTCAGCCAATATTGCTGCTCTATGTCCGTCAGATAACTTAGAAATTTGCTCAAAAGAGTTTTCCCTCTTTCCCTGTCTTGGCGTTCTTCGTGCGCTCGAATGACGTCACTAGGCCATGTAGCGGCCATTGGCCGGCTTCCTTTCATTTGCAGCAATAAACGCATTCGGTAGCCACTTTAAACAAAGTCGCCATAAAAGCAAAGCAGAAACAGAAGCCGCATGTGCTGCGACGAGCAAATCACGCAGTGCCGCTCTTTGCTGGTGATACCTATAGCCTCCACAGTGGTTGCAGACGCGCAAGAAAGGGTGAAAGCGTTCATCAAAAGTGTTGCAGGGTCCCTTTAAGAGAATTGTTTTACTCTGTTCAAAACATTGAGGAACCAAGAAAGGAAGACGGAGGCTTTGCATTCCAAGAATAGAGCCTTGCGGTGTCAGCAAATGCCCCGCAGAACAAGAGGTAATACAAGTAACGCAGTTTTCCTTTCAGGCCTTCCTGACAGGCAGCCAGCAACATCCTGCAAAACCGCCGACTGCACCGCCGACTTTCCCCGCCTCCTACGGCGACCAGCGACGGAACAGTGGGCACGTAAAGAAGGAACAAGCACGTCACGCGGAAAGACCGCATTCCATTCCCGTTGTGGTCATTTTACGAGGCCCTTCGCTGCATCCACGCGAACGCCCCTTACGTTCACACCGTTGAGTGCGCGTTGCTTGTGCAGTAAGGCAAATACGGGGAAGCATCTCCGGAGTGCGTTCGGTTGGGTTGCGGTCGCAACGGCACTGCTGTTACCCCTGTTTGTCTTTGCCTCGCTTCTATGACCTCGGCGCGCGTCCAGGAAAGCTGTACGTTGTTGCCCCAACGACGGCGCGAAGAAACCCGAATGAATTTTGTTGGCTTAACCTCCTTCGCTGTCAACGCCAGTCTCGATTCACGCAAAAAGAAGAGAGAAAAACTTGAAAGATGGGATCAAAAATGAGTGTAGTGTTTACAAACGTCGCAAGGAGATGTATTCACGCAAACTTAATTTTTGCACATTGTGGGACTTCTTAATTACAGAGGTTTGCTTGTAAAGTTAGGGCTCAAGCTTAAACGGACCATGAAGACACTGTGCCGTGCAACCCGCCGCAGTGGCTCAGTGGCTAAGGCGTTGTGCCGCTGAGCACGAGGACGCGCGTTCCATTCCCGGCCGCGGCGGCCGCTTTTGTAGCGTAAGCTACACTGGCCGATGTTGAGCAGTTTCGCGTGGACCTTCAAGGACCGTGCTGCGCAAGCGCGAGGAGAATTGATTGGTTTGGATTGCATTGAATTGGGTTTGGATTGGATTGGATTGAATTGGATTGGATTGGATTGGACTGACCTGGCTTGGTTTGGATTGGATTGAATTGGATTGGATTGGATTCCAATGGGAGTACGGGTGTGTAGAGAATTGGGTCTGCACATTTGCCGGTCTGCGCAATCCAGAGGAGTGTCGTCATAGCCGCGGCAGAAGCACTGGCGCCGGCGCGTGCCCAGCTGTGCGCCTCCGTTGCACAGTAGCCAAGTCTGACGCTGCGCGGAGCCGCTTGATAGCCGTTTTCGCGTGGCTTCTGGAAAGCCGTGCTGCGCATGCGCGAGGAGCAGATGGACTGGGACCTGTGACTTGACTGGACTGGTACTGGACTGGACTGGACTGCACTGGCACTGGACTGGATTGGATTGCATTGGATTGGAAATCGTTTTAGCAGCAGTAAGCATGATAACAGCTAATCCTAGACAACCAGGAAACCGAAGAATAACCAGCTTCACCTTACGCTACGTATGTCCTGGCATAGCCGAGCTAAGCCACTGCTAATTTTTCTGATGGAGGCGAAAAGCAAAAAAACGTCCGTGTGCCCGAGATTTCGGGGCACGTTAAAGAGCCCCAGGTGGTCAAATTAATCCGGAGCCCTCCACTCCGGTGCGCCTCTTCGCCTGCGTTGCGTCGGGGCGCAATCAATGTGCCGGGAAGACAACGTGCGACCTTTTTAAATTTTAAAGAACCGGTCTTAAGCACCATTCTGGCCACGAAAGACATTGTGTTTACCAAAAGGAAAAGCTGAGAAATATCGCACAATTTTCCCATTTTGTGCGGCTCAACGTCACCAGGGGTGTAAGAGACGACATACGTAAAACAGTCAGGCTATGTTTAGACTACCGGCGCAAAAGCCATTTCGTGACCTATGAAAGTAAAAAAAACGGCGTGTCACGCCGTTGTTGGCTGATACGTGAAATGACGTCATTCTTTAAAGCTATTACTACAGTTGCGGCAACAGTCTGAACCCGGCCTCACGAGTGTTTTAACTCCACCTAAGCATCAAACTGGTAAAACCAAACACAAAGTAACATTGCAATGATGTCTCTTGTATAAGCTTTTATTTGCGGGCGCCAATCGCCAATCACACAAACACGCCCAAGTCCAAGTTTTTATCAGCAACACCAGATCTGTCTACGGCACGGCAGGCGGCCCCATCGCGTTGTGGAAAGACGACAGCAATGAAGCAACCGCAACAGCCTGCATTCACCACCACCAATGAAAAGCTATGCATGTGGCAGGGAAGCGACTCTTAAAGGAACCCTGCGACACTTTTTTTTAACTTTTTTTTGTTTTGAAATCTTAAATGCTTGCAGAACATAGTCACCTAACACACCCAGTACTTAGATTAAGGGGTCCAAAGTACCTCAGTCAAAAATTACTTATCTATGCCCATCAGATAACTTAAAAACTTGCTCAAAAGATGTTTCTCTCCTTCCCGATCTTGGCGTTCTTCGACCGCTGGAATTACATCATTAGAGGGTTATAGCGGCTATTGGCCGGCTTCCTTTCAGTTGTAATAATAAACGCACTCGGTAGCCACTTTTAAAAATCGACACAAAAGCAAAGCAGAAACGAAAGGCGCATCTGCTGCGACGAGCAAATCTCGCAGTGCCATTTTGCGCTGGCCTTAACTACAGCTTTCGCAATGCTTCCAAACCTTAAGGACAGGCAGAAAGCATTTATCCGAAGCGTTGCAGAGTCCCTTTAACGCACGTCACCTCGTTTGGGAGTGTTAGAATCTTAAGGCGATCCGCGACATGCGTCGGCTTATCATGGTGCACCACCATAAACCGATGTCCTGCGGTGACTGGGCATGCGGCCGCCAGGTGACGCCGAAAATACACTTAGCTCATGAGGGAGCTTCAGTAGTGAACCCCACCTTACCTCTCACAACTTTACTTTTCCCAGCTAGGCCTCGCGCCATCCCAATGAATAAATTGTTCTACTATTATGTGACAAGAAATTGGGTCAGAGGAGGAGATAGATGTGGAACAGAGTGGGTCCCTTTTGGTCCTTGTTCCTTTGGTCTTTTTAACGAACCAATTGCATTTTGTTTTCTTAAAACCTTTAAGAAAACATACTTGAGTACACAAAGCCACGATGCCGTTATAATAAACAACAACAACTAAAAAAAAAAAAGATCTGAGAGATATGTCCCAAATCATTCTATAGATCTCCCTTGAACGCAGCGCCTATCTTCGCACTACAAAATAACGGGCATAAAGAGGTTAGTAGGAAATACAGCTAGAAACTAGAAAGCTCAGTGCTGTGTTGAATCCCATTGTTGTAATGAGGAGAGTTAATGGTACATTGTGCATCACCGGATGCACCATTAATTGCACAGAATGCACATTTTTGTGGAGTTAATGCACAGAATTATTTCACAGTTAGTGCACAGAATGCATTCTGTGCATTCTGTGTTAATGGTGCATTCTTAAAGCCACTTTGTTTTAGAGAACCCTGCTGGTTAGAGACCCAGCTGCTACAACACAAAATGACAAAGGGAGATATATGATATGTAGTTTACCATTCGAAACCAATACCAAAACAGCAGCAGGGCAAAAAAAAAATCCCGAAAGATCTGCTGAGCCCAAGGACGCGGGTTCGACTCCCGGCCGTGGCGGCCGCTTTTCTGGTGAAAGCGAAAACGCCCGTGTGTTCGATATTTCGGCGCACGTTAAAGATCCTCAAGTGGTTGAAATTAATCCGGAGTTCTTCACTACGACGCGCCTCATCGCCTGTGTAGCGTCGGTGCGCTAAACCCCACAACAAATTAAAATCCTCAAAGGAGTTATTTAATGGAATAACCCATCGATGATGATCGCCAACGACGCATGCCCAGTCTCTAGGCACACGTTAGACATTTCGTATTGGCTGTTTCTGGAGGCGGAAAGAAGCCTCCTTTTTCTGCTTAACTTCGCTTTGGCGCACATTTTTTCTGGAGATTACATCGCAAGGAGATAAAAACGAAAATACACGTGTATAGCATGCCCGATCATTTCAACTAAAGAGGCAGCAGCCCCATTCCAGGTGGACAGCAGTCGAATAGTGGTATCGACTGCCGGTGCGTGTTGCAATCTATTGAACGGCTCCCACGTGCGGCAGCTTGATGGCCGAACAGGCGAAATACAATTGCGCTCGATGCATCAAATACGCCTTTAGTGTTTGTAACTTTGTGCGCGCCGTTTCTGAAATTTTGTGGTACCTGGGTAATTCGTAGTGCCAGCGCAACCACACCACTTGGTGGACTGGTTTCGACATTTTTGTTAGCACGAGACAACGAAGAATCAGCGGCATATACCCTGAGAGTTTTTCGCTCGTCTGAGGCTGCCCTGGCAGCATTTTGCCAGATTTGAAGATAAGTGGACCACAAGTTTGCCTAGTGTAGCTCACGGGTGTCGATTTGGGAGCTGCTTAGGCAACCCAGCGGATGAATGATCTCACTCAAAATCTCCCCGAACACGTCGATATGAATACTGCAGCTTAACATCAAAGCTCTATTTTTTACTACTGACCGTCTAAAGCAACACGGGCATTGGCGAAAGCAGTATGGTGCGATGGTGCGGTCATTGAATGACGGAGAAATGCAGGCTCAGTCTAATTGCAGTAATGTCAGTCTGCACTGCGCTCAGACGACGAAGAAATAAGAGAAAAATTACGTCTACGCCGTGTACAAGAATTTCCGAGTTAAAAAAAATTGTTACACAGTGTGAACGCTACTCGACTACGTTCAAAAGGTTTCGCGAGTTCAGACTCGGGAGCCTTTTGAGGTGCGGCGCAAACCACACGATAGTTCTCTGAAACGGCTTGGATCGAAAAACTCTCCCCAATGACGCAAACGTTTTCCTCTGAAACTTGTAAAATATTTAGCCCTCTATCGGCGCGTGGCAAGCGCTGTGAGAAACAAATAAAATAAAATAAAATAAAATAAAATAAAGGCCTTGGTATACGGCTGCAGGGGCACACGTTTTACTTTTTAGTTGTAGAAGTGTACTTTTGAGACCCGTTTTAATTTCCCACCAAATGAAACTCAATTTAAGCTAGGCTAGTTTGGTTGGTTTTACTGCCGTACAGGCAATTGAGGTCATTATCTACCGCACGAGAAGCTTTGAATCCATATTACTTTTGAATGCTAACGTACGAAAAGGAAAAACGTTTGATATTACCGAGAGTTCAAAAAAAAGGTGCGGCTTAAAGCGAAAGATGCCTGTAGAAATAACGTGATTTGTTTTCGATGATTGGGTTCTAACTGAAAGAAGTCCGTCATGAGAACACTAACTAAAGCAGTACATTACAAATTTCGAAGTCAGTTATTTTTAACTTAGGAAATCTCGGCCCGGCTCCAGGCCCACGAAATCTTATTCCAAACTCAGTGGCCTTCGAGATAAAAGCGTTAGGACATGTGGAATTGCCACACGAATTTCGTCACACTTCAACCTTTGTGCTTGTCTTTGGAAGCGCGCTGAGTTGCCCTATCGTCATTTTCGAGCGCACAGTATGTTTTGCGCCTCTCTGCCAGCGGCGGGCAGAATAGGACGCATTCCAGGCCAGCGCGTTCCCCGGCTGTCGCAAACACATCCACAACTCTTCCCGTCTCGCGGCTGACGAGTGGAACGACAAGAGGAGAGGCCCACTTCCCACGTCTGTCAGGCGGAGTGAAAAGGCGCGACTTCGACTGTCATGGCCGGGCTCGACAAAAGAGGCCCCCCCTCGCGGCAAGTCAAGCGTGTAACCGAAGAAAACAAGAAAATTGGAAAGTAGCGAGGGCTGTTACACACCAGCGTGGACAGGCAGGAATAAGGAGCCAGCGGTGGAAAGCGAAGCTGTTCGCTGCGTCTGTTTCGTCTTTCGCGTAAGTGGTAGCAATCACTTCCGCGCGTCGCACGCCTCCGTTTGTTTGCTTTTTTGGTACGTTTGTTAGCTTTTCGTATGAAAGTTTTGTGCCGTGTCTGGCCTGTTCCGGGAAATGCGGGGAAGAGGTGGCCAGACAAAGCGGGAAAGTCCACTCCAGTGGTCGCGGAAACGGAAATAAGCCACTATCTCACAGCGGCTGGTCCAATGAGTCTGCACCTTCCCGGTATGATTTACGGTGGCTGAAAGCGACGAGGAAGGATAGAACAAAAAAAAAAATGTTTGCTGAGGTTACAATTTCGGTACAAAACACTCGCTTCTGGCAAGTGATCTCTTTAATAACATACCAGAGAAAAATTCTACTACGGCTAGATTACAAATGAAAGGCAACCCAGAGAAAGTTATTTATGAAAAAAATCCTGCGAGAATATTATAGGAGTACGGATTACTTGGATGCAACAGAAGTATGCATGGAGCACGAATTTTACGCATGCTCTGTGCATGTTTTGTGACCGGATTGATCTCAGCCCAAATTGTCTCTAAGCTCTCCGTCCGTTCGCCTGAAAACTTCGTCCACTTCAAAATAGTCCACCGCGCCCCCCTTACCAACATTTTCGCGCACAGCACTCTTTCGCTTCAAGCTATGACAAATGGCCTAGACCACGGCTAGGTCGAGACACATCGAAGACTCAGCCCAAGGTAAATCGACCCCAGCTAGCGCCCCCTATACGCTGAAACAAGTCATCCGCTCCATCCAAGGCGTAATTAGGCTTGCTTCAGCCGGCGTCGCAACCTACCCCTTAATTACGGCCGCTGAATAATTATGCACTCCTTCTTCGCCGTTCTACTATACCTCCGCTCTGCGCATGCCCGTTTCTCGAGCTGTTGTCGCCCTTCGACGCAATAAGGACTGTCATCTCTTTTACGTTGCCAGGGAACCACACGTGTTGGAGAATCTGTGCTGAAGTACTTGTTTAGCGGGTATATTAAGCTTAGCAGAGATATCTGCAAGGCAGAACGATACCGGCGCATTGTCCATGCTGTGCGCAGCCGTAGAGAACAATAGACTATTATAGCTCGTACCCATACGTCGTTAAACAATAGACTAGACTGCTTCGATTCTTAGTAGCGTCAGGATCCCTCCGGTATACACCACTGATTCCATTGCGCCATTAAAACTGCTGCAAGAGAAATATCAGCCCTCCACGCGTGGAAATATCAACCGGCCACAGTGAGCTGGATCGGTGCAGGAGCATGTACTGTTGTGGAGCCTTGAATTAAATCTCCAGTTGATGACACCTCTGCTCTTTGTTCGTCTCCTGTCTGGGAAGCAGAAGCCAACCGCGTTCACGGTACAGACCATCTCAGCTTTTTATACGGCACGCATTCAATACCGTCGGTGAACAAGGGCTTCTTTACGGGAGACTAGCACACCCCCAGAACCAAAGATGGGAGGGAAGTTCCGTCTGTGAAAGTCTCTCCCATACTGAAAATAAAAACTCTCTCATACAAAAAAAAAATACCATTCCTTCTCAAAGAAAGTTGAGAGAAACTCAAAAGTTAAAAGTGTGTCCAATTCTCGGCGAAAGGGCGTCCAGTCGATCGCTAAACCTTCAAAGACTCAAATCGCAAATGGAGAACGAACCCATGCTACGATTTTTCGCTCACTAGGCAATTTCATACCTATGTAGATTCCAGCGTCAACAACGGCATGGTGCGCACTGCACTCATCTGCCCCAAACTTGCTCTTATGAGGCTAATCCGTTGCCACTACCGTATATTGCTCAACTACCAGCAATACAAGACGAGGTTGTCGCAATACTGCCTATTGTCCAGGCAGGGCCTCTCGACTAATCTTGCGGACTGACTCTACGCCAGCCATCCACGACATCCGCTGCGTAACACAAGCCACATCGTTCGCAGATGTAATTCACCAGTTAGCACACAGCACTCTACTGTAGATACGCATAGAATGGGTACCCCGTTCAGTTGTACCCGGCAGCAGGGAGGCTGCAGACATGACTACCACCATTCCCCGAAGATCCTTGTGGAAACCTGGCAGAACAGAAGGAAACTATCCGGTGCACCACGCGAGCCCTCATACCCCCCTGTGGTTCAAACCTCCCTGGCGACTTAACTAGCCGAGAGGAGGTTGCGCTGCGGAGAATACGCGTTGGGATGGCCCTTACGCCGTCTGTGACTGCCTCTTGGCCATCGCAGTAACGCGGCCCATACCACTCCAACTGCCTATTCTGCGACTCCGCCGTACAGAATGTGAATGTGCAGCATCTGCTGTGCACCTTCCCGGGACTGTATCAGATCAGATTACGGCACCTTCGTTCAACTGGCCTTCACCCTGGCCGTGGCCGCCATCCAGACCTGCAGCGCTGGGTTCATGGACCATTCAGTCGACAACTTCTGGACTTTATACACGAAGCAAACTTGTTCGCGTACCTGTGAACTCGTTACCGTTATGCCGCAGGGCAAACTTTCGAGAAAAAAAAGTAAACGCATCTATAGGAACGATCTAAATGTATGTAACCGATACGCGGTTTATGAAGCATTCCTTTTTCGCTATTTTCAAGTAACCATTTCGGCACAATGTAAGGCCAGTTTTACGCACGCGCCGTGTGTCCAGAGATCTTATCAGAGCTTTTCGGTCGACCAACCGGTCTATGGGGAAATGCATTAGTTTTTCTTACAGACGCCATGAGGCCCACTAAGACAACTTTCGCGTCAAAATCACCCATGCACACCTGTGTAGATGGTTAACCAGCAAAGCTCTAACGTGCGGCCGGTGTCTTTACGCATGACACGTGACCTACAAATCTTGAAATAACATGAGGCGACTCGCTCTCCCATTACTTTTAACTCCCCTCGAACATGGTTTTTTCGCGCATGCGCATGGAGTTGCACCGAAGAAGTTTTCTGCGTACACACGACTGCGGGATTTTCCTTTTGCATAGCCCTGTAAAGCTCCGCTTTAAAAATAACAAAATAAAGTGCTCGTAGCTTTATGTAGCGAAGGTTACACCGGTATACACATACCAAACACGGGACGAGGAAGACGAAGAACCGCGGCGAGCCGCACGACGTTTTCGCGTTTGCTCAGCTATAAAATTTTGTTCTCGCGTCATGCAGCGAGGAACCACGCCTTGTTTGCCGTGAAAAGACTGGGAAAATAAATCTAGAAGACGTTCAGAAGACGTTTCTCAAATCAGAATGGCTAACTGTGCCCCGCAAAGAACCATGATGTGAGCAGGCTGTGCATTTAGGCCAGGATTTAGAAAAAAAAAACAATAAAATGTCTGGAATAAACTCACACTCAAGCATGCGGCATACGAATGCTAAGCATTAGTAGATAATTCTCTGATTTACGGGAAAAATTTTTTCAACATTTCTTGCTTTTTTTGCCGGTTAAGAAACATCTTTTGTACGCCGCTGAGATGAATCTGAGTAAGTTACCAAAGTCTACGTCTTTCAAACCGAGCAAAGTCGTATTCTGTCTTCGCGTCCCCTTAAAATTGAGTTCCTTTAAAGCGAACGTCAAAAGATCCAGTTTTCTTTCGGTCCCTATCGGTTTTTTTTTCTTCCTTTCTTCCGCTCAACCAATTATGATGCGTCCTTTGTGCGCGCCACACGTAGCACGTCTGCTTCTCTCCGTCGCAGCTGCCGTGTGCTAGTCGCTCGAAGAAGTTCCAGTCCATTACGCCGGCAACTCGCTTTTAAACGACGCGAAGCGACGCCAGTGTCAGCGCCACTGTATACTGGGCGACGCTCTCGAGTCACAAAGAAAACAAGATGGCGCTTCACGAAAACGCGGCACGCGAGCCCTGTGGTCTTGCGCGGCGGGGTAATGATGCAGCAGAGAGGAAACTACACACCAAACAAAACAGCTCCACTTCGTGAGCGTCGCGTTACCTGTGCAGGTGGAGATAAGGAGAAGCAATCATGTGGGGAAACAAGGTGGCACGCGTGTCCTGATCTTGTTAAAGACGCTAACCGTCACTAGAGTTGGGCGCCGCCGTCGTCGTCTGCTGTTTATTCAATTAAAACTCGAGACCCGAGGGGGTAAAAAAAAAACTGAGAAACGTGATCCCCGACACGCACATTGCACACTAGCCCGTACCGAGTAATGAGCAACGATTTTTTGTTCTGTTCGTTGAAACCCGCGTTGCGCAAAACGCACGCGCTGCTAAGTTGGCGGGCGAAATTGCGCTGGAGTTTGTAAGTCCCCGCGAAGATCGAGCTGCACATTTTGGCTTTACGAGAGTTTAGAGAGAATACAACGGTTTGTTTTTATATAAATATTTCTGCACGTTCAAAACAGGGACTTACGCTAAGTCACGGTCCGTAGCTTCAGGTTTACTGTCAAAAACAAGGATAGGAAACTATGAAACTAAGTAATACCTGTGCCACACGTACACGAAAAATGACATTAAGTGCTTAATGCGTTAAGTGTCAACGCCATTAATTCGCTGCTACACGCAGAAAAATCCAATGCCATTCGCTCAATGTCATGTTTGGTTTAAGGAGTTCCGTACAACTCATTCACCCTCACGAACGCCTTAAATCTGCCTACTCTCGAATGCGATGAGCACCAAATAAAACCAATGAAACTCTCAGCACCAGACTGTTGTCGCGGAAACGTAGCTGAACTTCGAAATAAGACGATTTTTTGTGCACTCTTGGTGGCGAAGTTTTGAAGAAGACGAAATCACCAAAACATCGTGCTACTGGTCGTGTTAAATTTTTCGGATTTGGCTACCATTGGCAAGTGACAGCAGCTGCTGAAGCCACTTTTAGAAACGGCTCACAACCTTTTAAGAAAACACTATTTCTGATACGTTATCTTTCACAAAAAAAAACAAAAAAAAACATTTATAACCCTTGTAAGGCGTTTTTCTCTACGTTAAAGACTTCTAAAATATGAGTGAATTTCTCTTTTTGGTCATTATCCCCATCATGCCTAACACCGTTAATGCCTTTGCGTTTTCATGTGAAGCACGGCCCGCCCAATTAATGTCATTCGGTATCATTTTTTCGTGTACGTCGTGTATGTCATTTTTCGTGTACGTGTGACACGGGTATAAGACAACTCCTAGGCTTTCATCCTATAAATGAAAATTGGCCATGTATTTGCTCGCTTCGCTGCAAATGTCGTACGAAGCTTCTGCTGCCCCTGGTATGTAATTTTCTGTCTTTTCTCCACCGTCCGCCTCGCATGCTCTTCCCCTCCTGTGTTGTTCCTCCTATGACGAACCGAATGAAGGTTTGCTCTACTAAATTCAAATTTCCCGCATTCCCGCTGCTGTCGCGCCATACGCTGGGACCTTTTGTTACTGTTGGGCTTAACGCTCGGGCCTCGAGCTGGCGGCTAGAGTGCGAGGCCTTTAGTATGTTTGATTAAAATATTGATTTTAACGCGTTTGTTTATTTGGTACCAGAAAAATTGACTCCAAGTTTATGTTTAATTAAAAGAACACTGCTGGTATACCACTTGTCTATTGACGTCTTGCCAGTAATATGCCTAGTGTTTCCTTTTTGCTGAACAATGCTGAAAAGTATGAATCATTCTACCGTATTTTGTTGTTTCGAAACATTTTTCCTCTGAATACTTCTTTTTCAAAAAGGATGTTAAACTTTTGCCCGACGGCTGCATTGAGAAGCAGTGTTTTACCGACGCCGTTGTCCGCTCTTACCACGTCTGAGCGCCAATTCAGTGGGCATAATGACAGTATATCTTCCACATTGGCAGAGTTTTAAGCTACTGTCCTGCTCTTTCAAAACTTCTCCTCAGCCCGACGCCGAAACAGTAGCCCGAATCGAGTCCATTTTACCAGCTACGCGCTTCTTGTTTGTCTCGTCCAAAAAAGACATCTTAAACCGACGTCGCGTGGACTTCCTTCAGTTATGGCAGTGCTTCACAGCGCCGACTCGGTGTAGTGCACTAAACACACGACAAGGCAGCTCTTCTGTCGCGATCCGCCAACTGTGAAGGCCTTCACCCACTTGCCAGAGCGAAGGCACTCTGCGCGTTCCCCCATTTCCGTTTTCTCTATCTCTGTTTGTGTCCCTTTCTCTTTGAACGTTCTCTATTTCCGCAAACCGCTCGCTCGAATGTCCCTTTCTAAACGCGCCCCATAACGCCGTTTCCCAGCCCTTTTCGCGAGCGTCGCCGGGGTGCCGCCGTCTTGTACGCGTACTGTGTTCGCCAAGAAAATAACGGAAATGCAAATAGGCGACGATATACAGAGATGCCGCTCTCCGTAGACATAGGCAAACGACGCCGACGCGCTAGTATGTGCCAACGAAAGCAAGATCTAGGCACGCAACCACGCCTCTCAGCGCCCACAGCTGTGAGGGCTTGGTATGTAGGGAGAGAGACGAGGAGTGGCAGCAAGTTACGAAATCTACGCAGGAGTAATGCAGCGGTCGCACTTCGGCTTCGAAGGGACGCACAAGAGTCTTTTGTTTTTCAAGTTGTTATTTGTGGTTGCATTTTTCGTAGTTGACGTTACGTGATTCCTTATCTCATCGTTTATATGGCATCGTTTTAGCTTCTAATAGGCACCATTTTCAAGACCAGCGTATTCAACATAAGTGCGTGCGTGTGCCTATGTGAGTGAGCGAGCACGTGCTTTTTACATAGGGATGACCACCGTCAACGCTCAGGAGAAAAAAAAAATTATCATATACCTTTCACCGGAACTCTCTGTCTCCCGTATGTCGTTCACATGTGCTAAAAATCTTCGCTGGGCATCCGCAATCCCAAATTGGAATGGCTCATGATTTTCTTTTTCAAATTCTTATTTGTGGTTTCGTTTTGTAGGCGACGTTACGTGACTTTATTTCATCCTTTCGATAGCGTGGCACAGCCAGTACGAATTTCTTCTTCGGCGACAACACAACTGATACCGACTCACCACTGCCTTCCGAAGCAGACCAGACCCGGAAACACGACGCAGGTTATTAAAGAGACAAGATCTCTTCCTGTTGCCTTGATCTTCCTTCCCTACGCATTGAATAATGTAGCCCCCTTCGAGAAGGCTTGGCTACTATGTCTCCTGTTAAAGCACAAACCTAGGTTCCCTTATGAATTTATGAAATGCCGGCTTGCGTGAAGCTTTACAATGTTTATGACAAAAGCTAATAAACAAGAATTTTGCTGAGTTTTATTTGTTTCACTGCCATTGTTAATGCATGAGAGTCGAGCAGCAATGCTGCCGAATCACGGGAAAAAGACGCGGCAGCTTTTTCTGGCCGAATGTTTTTGCTGTAGACTGGACCGCAACAACAATGGCGATGATGATGCACAATGACTTTCCCTTCATTTGAAAAGGAGTAACTGCAAGGCATTCTAACGTGTTTAGGCTTATTAGTTGTTATTACGCTATTTAAACAAAAATTCGGGTATGTGACCACGCATGTATTTAGGTCACCGGCGACTGACTCATTGTTCTAATTCCTTTTCAACTGGGGATACAGTCCTTTGTTCAACCTTACAGGCTGGGAACGGGTGCGGGAAAGTCGGAATTTTTCTCGGTGGCGCGACGGCTTATTTACGCAAAAATGCTCTTCTACATTATTTCGACTAATATCACCCCAAATAAGTACGCTTCGTCCCTTCTAAGTCGCTTCAGGCGCAGGAAGCGGCCTATCCCGTCCTTTATGTCACGGTCTTGACGAGGGATTCCCGTTTTGTACTGTCCACGGAGGGAACAGGCATTTCTCGGCTAAACTGGACGCCACTCCCTCGCACTGCCCAAAACTATATTTTTCCTGAAGCCCTCACTCCAATCATGCTCACCACGCGTCCTCACGCCTCGCGGTCACGCTCACCACCCACCCTCACCACTCGCATTCACTTGCGCTTACGCCCTTCCCCGCCCTCAGCACTCGCACTCACTCGCGCTTGCGCTCACCACCCACCCTCACCACTCACACTCACGCTCATTACTCGCCCTCACCCCTCACACACATTCGCGCTCCCACTCACTACCCGCCCGCATTCACGTTCATTAGCTCATTACTCGCCCCTACCTCTCGCACTCGCGATCCCGCTCACCACTCGCACTCATTAGCTCATTACTCGCCCTCACCATTAGCACTCACGCTCAACCCTCGCCCTCGCCACTTACACTCATTCGCACTCATGCTCACCACCCGCCATCACCACTCGCACTCACGTTCAGTAGCTCATTACTCGCCCTCACCAGTCACACACATTCGTGGTCCCGCTCACCACTCACCCTCACCAGTAGCACTCACGCTCATTAGCTCATTACTCGCCCTTACCACTCATACTCACTCGGGCTTCCGATCACCACTCACCCTCACCTCTCGCCCTCACGATTCGCACTTACTCGGGCTCACAATCACCCCTCTCACCCACTCGCACAGACAGACAGACAGACAGACAGACAGACAGACAGACAGACAGACAGACAGACAGACAGACGCGGCAAAATTTTCGTGTTTAAGCAGCGCAAGAAAGACTATCGTCTTTAAAATCCCTCGTGCAATAGCGCTCGCGTTTGCGAAGCGGTGCTGCTAAGAAAGGAGCAGAATCCAAACGAACGCACGCAAATCGACCGGGTGTCTGGACATCGGTGACGAAGCGTCTGCGCGCCGCTCACGAAGCACTTCGCCGGCGCAGTGACGTTGCACTCCTAGCCCAACATCGCCATGTCTCAGCTTCACTGACGTTAAGCGCGAGACACATGGACGACTGGTGCACGTGATTCGGACGCGACGGATTGGTCCGACTGATCGTTAGGACCGGTTTTGGCGTCGTTCGCTGGTCGGAGGAGGCTCACGACGTGCGACTGGCATGCCAGATGCTGTTGTGACATCGTTGCCTGTATCGTTGCGGTCGTCGTACGGCCACAGCCAATGAGCGCCCGAAGGTGCCATTGCTGATAAAGTTTCTTTCGCAGCCCCCAGAAGGCGCCTGTGGCAATTACCGGTATTTTGTGGGGAGCAGCTCTCCGCAGCCGCCGCCGCCGACCATTGCGCTCTCCGCCTGGTTGCCTGGTAGTAGACACATGCGGTACCTACATCATGGACGAGCGGAATTATGTGTGCTAAATATTCCCACACCGCTGTTCTGAACATATAAAAATGTAATGTATAACGTAATAGCACTATTGTTTTCCCTTCAAGTTGATAAATGTTTTCTTTTCCTTCTCGGATTTCTCTTGCACATCTATAAACCGGCCGGAATGCGCCTAAACAGGGAGTCCATCATGGAACGAAATCAGTAGGCGGAGCGACGCCGTCGACACAGCGCACGCGCACTTCGGAGCATGTGTCTCAAATTCACGCGTACGACTAGTCGCGGCGACTGCCGTAACGATCAGTCGCATGCGAATTGCGCGCACCCGTCGTCCATGTGTCCCGCGCTTTGTCGCTAGCAGTCCACGAGGCATGTATATATAGGTGCCATATACCCAGACCTTTCGGTGAGAGTTTGTGAGAGCCATTTTCGAATCGCGAGCCATTATGACGGCTATTTTCGAGTAGCCGGTTCTAGAATGGCAAAAAAAAAAAAAAAAAAAAAAACGCAGGGCGCTACTGACGTTACAAAAATTGGCCGCGTATCTGCTCGCTTCGCATCAAATGTCGTCGAAAGACGATAGTCATTTGCCGCCCTGCCACGTAACGGCCTCTCCTCCCTCTTCCACCGCCCACCACTCACGATCTTCCTCTCCGGCCGCAGTCACCCCATGATACGCGCAATGAAGAACGTTTGCTCAAGTCAATTTAGTTTTCCCGCGTTTGCGCTGCTGGAGCTCCTTATGTTGACACCCCACAAAGGGCTTGCGCACGAACCTGGCGCTCGACCCATGGCTAGTGCGCAAGCCCTTTTTGTGTTTTGGTGCTAAATACTATTTAGACGCATTTTATTTTCGGTTTGCCAAAAGTTGCTCCCACGTGTACTGTTACTTAAAAGAACACTTCATATGTAGCAGTCATGTATTTAGGTTTTCCCTCAAATATCTTTATAGTTTTCTTCTTGCTGAGCAATGTCAAAAAGTATGAAACATGCTTCGAGATTTGGTTGTTCGGAAATGTCTCGTTCAAGAGTAGTTCTAATTTCTGGCCGAGCGCTGAATCGAGTAACGGACGGAAGGACGGACGGACAGACAGACAGACAGAGAGACAGACAGAGAGACAGACAGACGCCAAAATTTTTCCGTTTAACACTATCGTCTTCAAAAACTTGCGAAGTGTTGACAATGCTGTTGCTGATATATGCTCGGGTAATCCACAAACGTGGCCACGGAACGCGAAGGATAACAAGGTACACAAAGCGCACCCAAAAAAAAATCTTGCTATATTCCTAACCCGTTTGCCGCAGCTATGTGGCTATTATTACCTTCCCGTGAACGGAATATGCACTGTTACCATTCTGATCCATCCATGCTGATCCATCCTTCGAGACAACTGGCGGCACACGACTTTCCGCAGGAAACTCCTATTCATCACCATTAATAAACGCACAAGTCCCAAAACATGATTGCTACTCACCTGCAGTCTCTTCCATCACCACTGTGACTGACACGAAAACAGATTTTACACCCACCACAGCCCCCACGCGGAAAAGTTGTTGTTGATAGCCAACTTACCCAACAACATCTGGTTTAGAAGTGGTAAACGTAACCAGCTGTCACCTTTTGAAGGCTCCAAAAAGCAGGAAAGTTCTCTTCACCGGACTTCATTGCCAATAAACACCGACGAAAACATGCAGCGCTACTGACGGTTATCAGTCGTCGTTTAGATCATAGGAACAGCCTGAACCACGTCTCTGCCACTGCTCAGATACGCGCACAACGTATACCCATCGAGGAAGGTATGGCCAGCAATTTACACGTTTCCACGCAGGCAACTATGTATACCTAACACGGCCCACAATCCAGGCACGGGAACGAGGGAATACTCCGTGCGTCCCAGAGGAGCTAAAGCTGAAGCATCGTCTGCAAGCGAAGGCTGTCTAGACAGACGTGACTAAGCGTGTTTGCGCGGCGTGCGGCGGACCAACACCGGCGTCGGGCAGAAAACGCAACTTCACCAGGTCGTGGTATCGCTGGCGTTGTCGTAGGCAGCTCGCGAGCACTTGCATCTTAAAAGCGATGCAAGCATTGCAAGTCATTACAATTACCAACCACGCCAACCATCTCGTCGGGACGAAGAACAAATGGTAGTCTCTTGGACCGCGGTGATAAAGGACAACGGAACAACAACAAAAACAAGAAAAAAAAAACCCACATCGCTGCATGACAATGAAAGCCGTCGCGCACGATGCTTACTGATACCGAAGCAGCGCTAGACAGCGTCCGTGGCTTTTCGACTCCGGCCGCGGAGGATGCTTTTCTAACAGAGGCGAAAAGTGAAAACGCCTGTGTGTAGAGATTTTGGCGGACGTTAATGATCTTGAGGTGGTCAAAATTATTCCGAGGTCCTCCACTACAGCGTGCCTCACAGCCCAGGTGTAGTAGCTTCGACGCGTTGAACCCAACAATCAATTATTCAATCAGCTTCTGTGGCTGACGAATAATTGCAATTGGACCGTGTTAATTAGGTTTAGTGGTTAAACCGCAGCAGTAGCTCAGTGGCTGAGCCGTTGTGTTGCTGATACCCGATTTGATCCCGGCCGCTGCGGTTTTTTTCTGGTGGCAGCAAAAAACGACAACGCCCATGCGTCAGATTCGGCGATATTTCTCTTTGCCGCAATGCGAAATCTGCGGGACAATCCTACTGACGGACCACGGCAAGAAGAAATGCACACGGACAAGCAATCTGCAGTTTCACTCTCAGAAATGACCACTGACCCCAATATCTCAAATAAGGTGGGATAATGAATCGTTTAATAACGCAAACAATCAATTATAACACAATCCAAAATCTATGGAACGGAAGTAATAGAATAACCAGATTTAATTTGGTAAATTTTACACGGAATTTTGTTGCCCGTACACATCAACCCGGAAGAGTTAGACACCAGGATGTTTTACTGCAGGGCGATATCGGTACAAAAAAATTAGCAGTGGCTTAGCTCGGCTATGCCAGGATATACATAAGGTTCAGCTGGTTATTCTTATCTTTCCAGATTTTCTAGGATTAGCTTGATTATCATGCTTACGACTCATTCAGTGACACACACACGGTATACGCATTATGTGACACACGTACATTTATCAAGCGGCTCCGGCGCAACGTCACCAATCGTCCCAGAGCTAAGCTGCATGGTTCCACAGGCGCACGCCGGTGTTGCTGCGACGCACGAGCCATCGGTTCCACACCCGGCCACCCCTCGCATGATCATCGAGTGTACCGGGCCGCCACGTGCCGAACAGAGGTCGGCGAAGACGCTGGGCGCCTGTGGTGTGTGAGAGGCGCCGGGCAGCGAGCAACGTTCTGTGCGCCGTGTGACGTCGCTGCTTCTCGTCCGTGGGCAACACGGCTCTCCGGGAGCCAAGCGGAACTGCTCAACTCGGCCAGTTTAGCTCACGCTACAAAATTGGCCGCGTATCGGCTCACTTCGTTCCAAATGTCGTCAAAAGACCGCAGCCTTCTGCCGCCTCTGCTGCGCAAATGCCTCTCTTTTCTCGCCCGCCCACCTCTCAGGCTCTTCTCCTCTTGCCTCGCTCCTGTTAGATAAGCACGAAGCAGGTTTGTTGCAGTTAAATTTTCCCGCGTTCCACTGCTCGCGCCATCTACTGGAACCTTTTGTTACCGTTCAACTAGGGCACACTGCCACAAGGTCCAGGCTGGCGCGAGCTCTTTTGGTATTTTTGGGTCAAGTATTACTTTCAACGCTTATTTATCGCAAGTATCAAACACCTATTTATTTTCAATTAAGAGAACACTGCGAATGCCACCTATATATTGATGTCTTGCCTCAAATATGCCTAATGTTTTCTTTTTACTCATAAATGTTGGGAAGTATGAAGCATGTTTCCAGATTAAGGTGTTCGGAAAGGTTTAGGCTGTATACACCTCTCATTCAAGTAGTCTCTAAATCGACCGACAGACAGACAGACAGACAGACAGACAGACCAAAATTTTCCGGTGTATGTATTCCGAAAAAGATCACCGTCTTTGGAAGATATTCTGGCGTGTCAATGATTAATTGAAAAATACAACAGCAAAGTGAACAGGTGAAATCAATTACAGGTTTGTCGATGTTCCTTTTATTATTTTATTACGCATAACCATAAATTTACTCAATTTCTTGGAAACGATTTCTGCTGAAATTATGTATTGAGGCCCGTTTTAATGATTTATTTTTTTTTCAAGATCTCTAAAACCATTTTCCTAAGGAGTGCGTCTTTGTTCTTAGTCTACGCATAATTATTTTTGCGAAATTTTTAAAACGACTTTTCTAGTAAATAATTATTAAAGATCGTGCCTTAATCCTGTCCATTTTATTCAACTTCCTCTCAGATTTGCACTAAACATTATTTTAATTCTTTTTGAGAATAGCAACGTTCTTTTGTACAAAAGTATTGAATGTGAGCTTCAGTGGTATCAATGAGCCGTGGTCAGTGTCAGCCGGTACAACTCATGAGTGGCCGGTACCACTCACGAAGCGCCACTCAACGATCACGAATAATGAGTGGTAATCCCACTCGCGAGCGGCGAGAGGGGCTCACCATTAGCGAGCAGAGCTCACACGAGTGGTGAGTGGGGCTCACCGCGTATGGAGCTCGCACTCACTCGCACTCGCAAGCCCTAAACGATGGTGTGTGCACTCGTGAGTGAGTCTGCCGACGTATGGAACCAAACATTAGTAGAGGCCCCTAGCTATTTAAATGCATTTCCAGAAGTGCGGGGGAAGTCGTGTGGTTTTCGACGTCCTGCGGAGGGTCATAGCAGCGAGTTCCGTAAGGCCTGCGGCCCATCAAGACCCACTGCCAACTTCCAAGGTTTTAGCCAGCCGATATGCACTGGTTGGCGAGTGCATACAAAGGGAGAAAGCTTGTAAAGTATAGTGTAGTAGAGAGAGAGAGAGAAGAGAGAGAGAGAGAGAGTAGAGAGAGAGAGATAGATAGATAGAGAGAGAGAGAGAGAGAGAGAGAGAGAGATAGAGAGAGAGAGAGAGAGAGAGAGAGAGGAGAGAGAGAGAGAGAGAGAGAGAGAGAGAGAGAGAGGAGAGAGAGAGAGAGGGGGGGGGAGCAAACTTTCTTCAGCAACTCCAGTCCCAGCCGCGGAGTTCCTCGGAGGAAGGGGGTGTTCCACGCTACTCCGACGGCGGCTGAATTGGCGGAAGTGTACAGAGAGTTAAATGTGGGCAGCCAAGAGGGACCACAGGGCTGCCCGTAGCGTTGCGGGGGGAGCGGCCCAGCTAGACCACGAGTAGGGAATACCAGGGGGGAAGGGGTTGGTCGAAAGAAATGTGGGAGACGAGGTGGCCCGTACACATAGCCAATATGTGTGTTCATTGTCCCGATAGCCACCGCATACCTGATAGTGCGGACGGCCTGGTGACTTCTGTATGTAGTGGAGAAAAAGATAACGGAGGAGGGACAGTGTCTGCGCCTGTTTAATGCATTTAGCGTGTCTTCGTGAAATGAATTTAGATGGGGAGGGAAGTAGCATTCTTGCTGTGTGGAGGTTGCTGAGGTGTTCGCGGCGCCTTTTATGGTGCATCACTCTATTCTGTTTTCGATTATATTCTACACGACAGGGCTGAGGGAAACGGAGGAGGTGTCAAACGCGTGCAAAAGGGATAGGAATGGCGACCCACTTAAAATACAATTCTGCCAGTTTCACAAAACATGACGTCGAGGCCTCTTCTGCGCATGTTTCCTCCGTTGTACGTGACCAGTCCCAGTCGACGAGCAAAAATGTTCTCCACGACTGGCTCGGATTGGATTGGTTTGAAGTATTTACCAACAACCCAGCAGAAGCCGCTCAATGCAAACAAAACCAAAACAATTCTACAATGTTTCGATCGGCATGTGCGAAAGAAACAGCCTCTTCATTAGCAGGAACAAAGTCCGCGGCTTTTGCCAAGAGTCTCTTATTCTGTCCACGCCTTGTTCATCACGCAGCATAATGAGGAAAAAAAGGGTTTTTAATGATCTTCGAGTGCAGCTGTTCAAGAGCCTTTCCATTGTAGCTGTTTCCTGCCGCTCATGCGAGTCCGCGCACGATTATGTTCTTCCACCCGTGCTGAGCATTGATTGCGAAAAACTCCAAGCTGGCTTGAGCCTTGAAATGCAGTGGGAGGTCGTTAGTACACGAGATCGTTTGATGAACTAAGCCCTCTTGTTACTGATAAAGCTATCAGGCAGATTTTGCGAACAAACAAGCAATCGAACAAGCAAGCAAGCCAGCAAACAAACGACAATCACAGAAACAAATAAAAAAGACACGAACAAACAACCAAGCAAGCAGACCGAAATAAATAAATAAATAAATAAATAAATAAATAAATAAATAAATATAAATAAATAAATAAATAAATAAATAAATAAATAAATAAATAAATAAATAAATAAATAAATAAATAAATACCGTAAACCTCCGAAAAAACACTCACCGGGCCGAAGTACAGTCGTATCAAGTGAAAAACACAGGGTGGGCGAGCTTTCGGATTAGAAACGAAAAACTACAAAAATGTAACCGCACCGCCAGACAAAGCTGCTGAGATCTCACGAAAACATCCTAGATGGGCCAACTTTCGGGTCAAGTGCGAAAAGGACAAATAAGTGACTTCATCAACACATGAATGGGTGATACACGTTTATTTTGTTCACATATAGGCGCTAAATCCATCGATTTTAAGGGGTGGGCGATATTTGGGGTCCTTTAGTAAAGAGCTACCTGGATCAGAGAACATACTGGAGTTGACGATAGCAAAGTTCAAATAAAGAAAAATCAATGGACCTGGGCTGGCCATGTAGTGAGACGAACCGGCAACCGGTGGACAATATGGGTAACAGAGTGGATATCCAGAGATGGGTCTAGAACACGGTGTAAGAATATTCTTGCACCGTGGTCTAGAAGGGCAAGGCCATTAACCTGATGGAGGGATGAAATACGGAACTTCGAAGGTAAACTGTGGACACGAGTGGCGCAGGACAGGAACGTTTGGAGGTCAATGGGAGAGGCCTTCGTCCTGCAGTGAACCTGAGAAGGCCGACGAGGGAAGAAGATGAAGAAGAAGAAGAAGAAGAAGAAGAAGAAGAAGAAGAAGAAGAAGAAGGTGGAGGAGGAGGAGGAGCGTAAATTGAATAGGTCCCCCTTAAGCCGGCTGGGCCATGTTTCGGGGGAGGGCATTGTCTCGAAAGTTAAATAAAAAACCAAGTGTATGGATAAAAAGCTAGAAAGAAGCAACAAAGAAGTCTATAGGGGAGCACAACCGACAAAAAAAAAAAAAGAATATTCTTGACGCACTTTAAGCTGGAAAGACAAAAGCCCATCATATTTTGTACTGTTGAATGCTTCCAAGGGAGAATCACTTGCAAGGATTCCTTCAGGTCGACCTGCCTGTGTGCATGATCGTTGCGTGGGTAGTAGTGCGTCTCCTCATACGTGTTCAGTAGTGAAGTGCATTTTAAGATAAGGGTATACCTTAAATACAAAGATCTCTCGAAAACAAGTTGTTTGCGAAGAAAGGTGTGAGATTTTTCAGTTAGGATTGAAGTACGAGAAGATTTCTCCGGGCTTTTGTGTTAGCTACCTGGTAGAAAGCTCAACTAGTTACGTTAGTCAACAAATTTAAATCAATGCTTCTTTATCAATGCGTTATTTCATAACCCAACACTGCATCTAAATCGCTGTATTAGCTCCTGCTTTAGCCGCCAAGTGACACCAACTATACAATAAGCAAGAAACACGTCTCCAAAAACTTCAATGCATAATTTTTATTCTGATTAAAAGCTAATACAAGCACAGGGGGGAGTTTGCCTGTTCAAATTGTCTGACGAAACCTGCTTATCTTTTAAATATTGTCTTCACGAAGTTGGCTTTCCCGCAGTACGTAAGTGTTTGCAGCCAAACCCTCTTTACACATTTGCTGCCGTAAATGTCGGCGCGTTTCTCGTTCCTGGAGGGAGGCGTAAACTTGTAACGCTTGTAATTGAATACCTTGCAGCAGATGTGGCACGGCAAATTAATTTAAATTATTTTTACGTGCTACTGGTCGTCACTGGGCTGTTTCCCCGAAGAAAATTTGTGCCTACTGGAGTTTTTCGTCGTCCGGGGTGACGTGGTCTTTATCTGGAACGTCATTAATTATGATCTGACACTTATGGTATACAAAAAGTACAACAAATTTTGTGCAACTTACGCTCCACACGTGTCTCGCAAACACCGCATCGATGACCATGTCATTGCCTGTGGTGGGCTATACATTAGTGGGAACCAACTAGAAAACCACTCGTGCATGAAGCGGGTGAGCTATGTCAACAAATACACCTCCCACAAAAGGCGCAAAGTACATTGGTTGGATGCCGGGGAAGGAAGAAGTTGATAACCACCGCAGTCGATGTTCGGCGATACGCTCACGCCCACTATGTTGTTTGTAATTCAGTAGCCGCGCGTTTCTACGACACATACACGTTACGGAACCTGCACTCGATGTCGTTCTGACGCGCACTGCAAACTTCAAGGCAGCGCGCATGGAGCAACCTTGGCATCTGTATCTCACGACACTATGAGCTTGTTGAGGCGGTGCAATTTAGCGGCAGCCTGCTTTCCTTAATATGACCGGTCCACCCCGCTCGAACGGCACTGGTTTCGAAAAGTTTCGAAAAAGTTTCGACAAAGTTTCGCCATATGTTCGATGGGATGCGTCAGCGTAGAGGCGTCGCGAGAGCCTATACAAATTGTGAGTTTCTTTCCTCCCAAGTGAGAAGGGCTGTCTGACTTGGCGTCAATTACAGAATATCTTCACTGTTTCCACGTCTGCTATCGTAGCGGGACGCCAAGCGCTCTGCGCAAAGACGGGTGAGGAATTCCGAATACGCCTCCGCGGAAGCCCATAAAGACACCTCCAGAAAACAATTACTAAGTCCCCGAACGTCGTGGCGTGGGCACCAAGCTTGGCGTCCAACAAATGGCGCGCAGACACGCTATCGTCACCCAATGCGGAACCTCCAAAAATTAAAAAAAAATAGACGGAATAAAATAAAGCAGAAGGTAAGCCGCAGCACACATATAGCTCCCTTCCAAACATCCTCCCACGTGGGCACAGCATCTCCGAACGGCTGCCAAAGTCATAAACGCACGGCCCGTGTGACCAGTTTCCCAATAGCCACAATAACAGCGATGAGGCAAAGCGACGTCTAAATCACTGGCTTCAGAGGGGGCATTCGCAGTGAGGGGGCGGCACGGTGTTACTGCTATTCGTTTGCTCACGAGTGCTCATACTTGAACGGATGCACGTCGTGGGCTTCGGGTAATTTTGAAATGCTCCAGGCCTCACTGGCAGAAGGCTTGTGCCGCCAACGAGCGGTTCCAGAACATCCGACCTCGGCTCGGTGCTTTATACGGCACTAGTTAAGCTGTCACGTGGGATTTGTATACGCCATGTGAGGCGTCCGCGGGGGAGTTTATTTATCGCTTAACAAACAGACGAGATCTCGTGTACGTTACGTCGTGGTTTCATGTTTGCTCGCATAAAGCTTCTAAGTGACTGGGAGAAGGTTACGGTTAGGAAGTAAGTTATATTTGCCTCTGCGGTGCATTTGCCGCAGATATTATACCTTGGCCTTGTTTGTAAGAAAAGACGGAGCCATACGTCCGCTAGAATGAGGAAGGAAGTTTGCAACAGAAGCGTTTTTTTAATATAACACTTTTTTTTATTACAAAGACATGTGCTAAAAATCCCGCCATCTCCACGGAGTGAATGATGGTGAGAGGGGCGAAGCAAAAATGCTTATCGGTAAAACCGTGAAACATTCGCCCGCACATCATGTAAAGACTCGACACGTCAAGCTTACCACCGCGTCGTTGACAAGCCCGTCGACGACGTCGATGTTTGTGGTGATTATGTAGGGCTTGTTTGGGACGATGAGAATCTCCATGGGTAAGTTGGCGAATTCGGTGTGTGACATTTTAGCCACCTTGGCCGTCGCCTTCTGCAGACCGTCTTGTGTCGCGTACCCCCGGTACGTGTCTTGAGCTCGCAGGCGACGAACGACAACCTCTCCTTCTTCCTCTCCTCCTTGTTGGGTAGCAACGAACGCGTTGAACGTTTTACCTCTACGGCCAATCTTTGTTTGGCCAATCCCTTGGAGGATCCTGCCACAATCATCATCGTGGTGCCGTGTACAGCAGCAACGAGGGACGGGACAGGGCCCGAGCAAGAGGAGCTTCGCCCCTAAAACAGATGATGATGACAGTGGGTGGTGTCGGCGTACAATTTTACACATGGTATACGTTTGCTGTGACTGAAAGGTCGGTTACCAAAGTGCGTCCAAAGCCGTAAATCAACTAGTTCCATCTCTTGCACTTTGCGCTGTGTCTAGCTACTTCAACATGGTGGAACACCTGCTGGTACAGAAATAATGGTTCAACATTTATACGGCAAGTTTCCGACGTATGATTGGCGGGGAAACTTCTGGTTCGATGGCTTTCCAAGGAACTCCAGCCGAAATTTGACTTCGAAATGCAGAATCGGCGGAGTGCTTCTTGGAGGAGGGCTTTCGGAGAAGCTTTCAAACATTCTCATTATTAAAGAAGGGAGTATGCCACTATATTAAAAAAGCAGCTTGAACGACACCTGCGTCAAATTGAATTTCCCGCGATTTCCGACTTCGAACAGGAAAACGATGGCACTGCTCCCGTGTGTCCGGTCGTGAAAGGCGATGTCGCGCGGTTGCTGCAAACTCCGATAGGCAGCGCGTCCTGCGGGGCTGAAAACGCACCACAGGGGGCTGATCCAAATATTTCTACATCTAACAATTCCTCATTGTTCTGCCGCACTTATTAACCTGCGCTCTGTTGGTGTCGCCCGAGGAGGGTATTATCCACGTCCGAAGCAGGTTTTGTGGACTTTCAGGAAGTAATGGCTTTAGGAATGAGCTCTCTACATGCTTGCCTGAAAGCTACAGATAAAGCGCGAAATTCGATATCCAGTTGGGAGTCAGCTTAGACGTTCAAAAGCAGAAAACCGTAGCTTACCTTTTATTAAACGCAAAACACTCATATTCCATAATTTTTATCATTTAGGTTATGCAGTCCGTGTGGTTAGATTATCAAACTTATTAGTTGCATTGCGTAGTTGCAACTCTTCTAGCCACAAAGCCTTAGCCTCTCTTGGCTACAGAAAGCACCAGGCAGGCTTTACGACATTACCATTAAACTGCGCTATGTCGTCACGCAGGTATGCGATGCGGTTTGACGCCATCACACGCTGCAAGATCCCGAGTTTCATCCTAGCAGTGATTAATGACCGTATTTTTGCTTATTAACTCGTAGTTTACTAAAGTTAAACGTGCTCTTATTCCTTTAAATGCCACCCTGCTGCCTACTTCTGAGTGTGCCCCTCAAAGCCGACGGTACGGAAAGGGGGAGGGGAATAGCGTTAGGTAGGGGATCAGCACTTTTCAACGCACACTTTCAGTTCATATTGCGCATAAATAGTCCGAAAGAACGCAAAAAATAGCCTGCATATTTTCTTTTTTTAAACCTTTTTTGGGGGGTTTTTATGCGTTGACACGCGCCCCATGTTTCCTGCAACTGTTTTTATATATGCATGTAGCCCTTTCAACTGGGGCGCAGCCAGGAGGAGTCCCTTCGGTGTCAGAACACCCCCCAAAATTTTCTGAACTCTGTATTCCCCTCCCCTTTTCCGTCAGCATTTTTTCGCTCATTCTATTTACTCTACGAACAGATATAAACTTTACATAAGAACACTGTAAATTTGTTGATAAATGGTTTCTGGGAGTCCTGTGTGCACGATTATTTTTTGTAGATATTACAGCGAACTAGACGTCTAATGTACTGGCTTTATTAAAGCAGAAAAAATGACTAAGAGATTGTTTCGACACAGGAGCTTCTTTTTTATTTTTTATTTTTCCGGTGGCGTATGGCACCCACCTAAAAATATTTCTTGCTACGGCACTGCTTTTCAATACAACGTTAAATGAAAAATTATTGCTTGTCCAATACATTTCTCAGCTTTATAGTAGCACATGCCGCACTGTTTTCAAAACGAACGTTTTCCTCAAGTCACCCAACTTGTTTGTCAGAATCAATCACTACCACACAAAAATGATGCGGGGAGGGGGGTGGGGGATAATATTCGGCCTTTGCAGAACGGCTCAAGGAAATGCGAAACTTTCATGGTGACAAGTGGGCTTGATCACGGGATAGCTCGCATGAGGTCTTGCCGCTCGTTCTTGCTCTTGGCAAAATTGAACACACGCTTGCAGGAAGCATAAAGTTTCTTACTATATACACTTTAGATGGATCTGGCGCTAGTGTCTCTGCTGCTCATATCAATGCCGTTCATGGAGGAAAGATTGCCGTTTGTGTCGCCATGGGCCGCCATTATATCATGCGTCCGCCTTAGTTTCGCCATTGGCTTGGGTTGAAACGCTTTAGTGGCCGTATATTCGAACACAGTTCCACAGAAACGCAAAGAATGGTGTGTTATTATATAAGCGGAAAATAAAACAGGCTGTTATGAAGCTAAGGAAAAATGGAGTAAAGCGTATTTTTTCCGGAACGCTTGCGCCTACTATTCTGCAGTCCAAGCTGGTAGTTAAGAACAAAAATTAATATTTGGGGGAAACTCATTAGAGACGCTTATTTGAACCATTTTGCCATTATTTCCAATAATGAGTTGTTTGAAGAGCTTGGAAATGTTTTTGAGCGTGCCTATAAAAATTTCGCCTTCGTGGTGAACCGGTGCGCCGATTGTCAGCTACAGTTTAACAAAACTTGTTGCTGAGCGAGTTGGTTCATAGTTGAAGAAAAAAGGAAACGTGGCGTTAAACAGTCATGGACGAAGACAAGATAGGACGGATACAGGCGCCCGTATCTGTCGTATTTCATCTTCGTCGAAGTACGCTTGGTTTCTCTTTTTTCGTCAGCTACAACTTTCGCGGCGGCATAGGTACGATTACGCACTGCCTGCTTTCACCGAACACGCAGTTGCCACGGCTCACGGCTACCACAGAACCGGAAGGATTTTGGCTACCTCGTAGCTCGTAGACGTCTTTAATGCATAGTGAAGAAAGCGTATTAAAAAAAGCGCTTAAGAATCCAACTGTCATGCCAAGTTCAAGCCACCAGCTGTGGTCTTCCCATAACACCCCCCAATGATATCGATTTTCAGGTGCAATTTTCTCTCTATTGTACTAACAAACTTTATGGCAAGAAGAGGAGGAGGAATAACTATAGTTCGAACTAGTTAGGAAAGTGTGTATTTTTCTTGAGGAGGGGAGGTGCCCCCATTTTAAGGGCCCCTGTAGCTCTGGCCGCACGTGCGGCCCGTCGTAACAGCTGTCGCTGATCTTCCGGGTTCGAGATGAGTAGCGCAGCTTGCCACTGCTTAAGAGTTGGGCTGGGTATTCTGGGATTTTTCGGGATGTCGGGGCCGGCCCACGTAACGTTTTTAATTCCCATAGTATGCCTTATGGCATAAAAACTACATTACAGGTTTGTGTCGGCTCCCGCTTCGCGGAGGAACGCAAGAAAGGAGCGGTGGTGGGGCCTTCATATCCACTGATGGAGGTGAGGTGGTCTGCCAGGTTGGAGACCTGTGCCTCGAAGGTGTCCGGATCCGCTCTTCTTATGGAAAGCACGTCCACAGCAAGTGTTCTGTGTCAGCATCTTCGGGAGCAGCTGTGCAGAAAGGGCAGTGCTCAGTGAACGGGGCATTATGGCGTGGGGGCCACGCCCGGGTCACAGCGGGAGAGAGGGACACTCCAATAAGAAATGTCCGCAGCAAGACCCCTCCCAGCGAGTGAGTCTACTGGAGAGGTCCGTTCCACACGATGGGATGAGAGCACGCGTGGCCCGGCGGAGGTCTATTTTCTGTTGAGAAATTGTTCTTGGATATCGATTGCCAGCCATAGAAATGTTCGTGGAACCTATGGTCGCAGGCACTATCCGCCTCAATGTGAGCGGGGAGCGTATTGCGCCGTACCTATGACAGCCGGAGAGGGCAGTGGTACGTTTCGGGCATTTGTTTGAAGGATGAATGGTGGGGTACATGACGTGGAGTCTTCCTAGTTGCGGGAGGGTGCTAATATCCGTTCCACTGGCGCACACACAACGCTTTGTACCAAATTCAAGCTTCACAAAATGGCACGGCTCATCGCCCCTCTGAAACCAACTGCACTGGAAAACAAATCCCTATTGGGATGCCCGAACACTTCCGGTGAAGGTTGATTTCTAATGCGGTCTCACGTGATCGCTGCGCGAAATGCTGAGCGGAGCGTCTCTGTACTGACTTGGACAGTCCAGGCCTTTCGTGATATCACATTACTCTCACGACTAATCAGTTAAAAAACTGTTGAGATGTTCTGTGATATGCTCGTCTTCGCGCAGTCAGCATTGAAGTAAAAACCTGTCTTTTTGTTGAATATCGCGATAATTGTCACGTTCTAACATATCCCAGGAAGGCCAAAGACACCAGGCGCAGATCTCTGAACCGGAACCTTTGGCGGCCAATTGCACGAATATCGCAAAAATTTCTACAAGTTCTTTTGTTTGAACGTCTGCTATACGCGAAATATTGCAGTGGTGGAGATAAAAGCTGAGGCTCGGCACACTAGGCTATTTATTCATAGGGTGAACCTGCGCCCCCAATTAGCTACCACCACTACACTCAGCGTTAATTCAACTTCACCCGCCACGGTGGCTCACTAACAGGGGTATAAGGCCCTCATGCTTCTGAGCTCGAGGACGCTGATTCGATTCCCGGCCGCGGCAGCCGCTTTTCTGGTGGAGGCGAAAAGCGAAAATGCCCGTGTGTTCGAGATTTAAGCGCACGTTAAAGATCCCCAGGTAGTCAAAATCAATCCGGAGCCCTCCACTACGGCGCACCTCATTGCCTGCGTAGCGTCGGCGCGGTAAACCCCACAATCAATCAATCAATCAATCAATCAATCAATCAATCAATCAATCAATCAATCAATCATCAATCAATCAATCAATCAATCAATCAATCAATCAATCAATCAATCAATCAAAACTTCTTCGTCTTCACCCAGCTCGCCAGTTCATAACTTCAACTTCTTAGACTTTACGCCTCGCAGCCGGGGCTACCTGCAGTGGTAATGGTAATAATGCCGTGGCAATATCACGTTTCAAGTCGGTCCCACTAGGTTTCAGAAATGAGCAGGAAGACGAAGAGTTAGCTGAGCTCAGTTCGATCATGTCTCTGTTATTTTCGTCTTACTGGGCATTTGTTGAGCCTGTCATCAAGTTAGGCAGTATTTCAAGCGTCGGATATGCTCCCTGTCACGGTCGCGGCTTCGTGTTTGCCTCCGCCAACGTCGCTCACGGAACAACCGGCAGATGAACCTCCATTCCCAAGCATGGAGCCGGGTTCCCCTGCCACTTCGCTGTTCTCAGCCTCTTCAGGACCCACCTGCAGCTACAACAAGCCCCTGCTGCACCCATCATGGGTCGTCGTTTCTCCGGGACAAGTGAGTCCTGTGATGAATCCCGCTGATCAACCTTTGCCGGATGACATGGATGACATGTCACAATTCACCGACTCTGCTTCCGAAACTGTCATCTACGTTAATGACTCCACTCCGGTAGCAGAGAAACAAATCCATTTCAGTCTCTGCAACCCCCGAAGCGCTGACGCGTGCCTCTAAACATTCCTACATGCCTCTTGATCTCTGCACAATCCCGAGCCCCTTGAGACATGGCGTCGTCGTAGTCATAAATCCAGTTGATGCATCCAAAATCATTACGCGGTACAATCCACTTGCTAGATAGGAGCCACGGGCTCCAAATGGAGTGCTGCAAGTGCGTCCAAGCTACCGCCTCAACCTTCTCGCGATTGACACATGCAATGCCGACGCCACCGAGCGTGTGTCGAAAATCTCTTCTATTGCTGGTATTTCCGTGAAGGCCTATGAGCCACGGCCCAGCAACTGCGGTTTGGGTGTGATCAGGGGAGACGCCAAGGGCCTCTCGGATCCTGAGATCCTCACCGCGTTGCGCCTCAGAGTGCAAGTTCAATCCCCTCGAAGACTAAGCAAATCTTCAGAGTGTGTCCAAATCGTTTTCTCTACAGAAACTATACCAGAACACGTCTTCATCGTTGTTGCGTACGTGAAGGCCGACCCGAGCCGAGCTCCGTCACCTCCGACATACGTGTGGTAGCGTGGTGTGAAGCGAGCGGACAGCCAATGTTGTAGCCGTGAAGAAGTCCAGAAGCCGTAGGCAAAACGTAACTCGTTTACTTCATAGCGAGAGATGAGCCGAAGCCAAAGAACAATGCCCCGACGGGCGAGGTTACAGTACAGGACTCGAGAAGAGTGACAGCATTGATTTACTGCTCAAACAGGAATGAACTACAGCGCTTGGAGGGTTCTTATTTATACCCAAAGCGCTAACGGTCGAAACAAGCGTTCCCTCTAGATTGTGCACCCGACACGAATGGCACAGACACACACACAATACTCTTTCCAGAGTTCGAGAGCAGTCGGTAGTAGCAGCGCACGCTGAGTCCGAGAGAGGGGAGAGAGCAGGTCTCCTCAGCCGACGCGGGGCTTCTGCATCCTTGGGGCAAGTCTCGGCCTGTTGCGTCCGCACGTCACCACAGTTTGATCGCGCCGATTCGATAGATAGGCGCCAGAGATCCAGGCTTGTCGGAGCTTGCTTCAAGCGTGAGTCACCGACAAACGGGGCCTGCTTGAATGGCGCACGTAGTGGAGGCTTCGCCGCACAGCCGAGGAGTATTGAAACAAAGCCCAGCGGCGGGCTCATTCGTAACATCGGTTACACGCGCTATGGTGTCTATGACTACGTGGAAACACCTCGGCAATGCAAAAAATGCCAGCCGTTCGGACACGTGGCAGAAGTATGCAAATTCTCGCTTCGCTGTTCCAAGTGCGGTGACAGTCATGATCGTGCGTCCTGTTCTGCTGACAAGCTAAAATGCCCTCACTGCAGCAAAACTCACGAATCCACATTGCTTCGCTGTTCCGTCCGCCGCTATCAGAAGGCGATTTTGAAATTCAGGACCGCAAACCATGTTGACTACAAGTCAGCAAAATCAGCCCTACTAGACAGGCGTCACACTAGGCGCAAAGACTCGGGAAAGCCAGAACAGCTACCTGCGGGTCTCATCTCCTTCAACGTCGATGAGGACTTGCCGGCTCTACCGGTCCTGTGGCGCGAGCCACAGCAGCAGCATTCTGCTGCAGAAGCTCAGCCAGAGCGGGATTCAAGAGCAACCCATGAGTCTTCCTCGAAAAATTCGTCATCGCCTTCATCGACAGCCGGGCCTCATCCGCCACCAGCTGACTCCTACTCCAGTTGCAAAGTCTTCAAAAACTGCCCGTCGGACATCTATGCCAGCGCAGCGTGCAGATGACCGAAGTACCGAGGGCAGGTGTTCTGTGCTGTCCTCTCGTGTGGAGGCTGTTCGCATCTTTCTCGACCCCCCCCCCCCCCCGTCCCCCGTAACCGTGGCGCTGTTGACTCTCCTGAACTATGTCTCTCCTTTCCTTGCACAATGGCGGTATAGCTGCTACGACTCGTGTGGTGACACCCCCCAAAGTTAAAAAAAATTGGTGACAAAGCGACAGTTTTTCAGTGGAATGCCTGCGGACTCAAACAGCGCCTTTCAGATCTACGTAAACTCGCTCAAAGCACAAATTTCCCGTGATTGCTATTTCGGAATCACGACTGTCGTGCGATACATGTCTTTGCGGGTACACAGTTATGCAGTCGAAAACTGGCGTAGAAATATCGAGAGTTTTAGTGGCCCTGAGAAACGACCTCACCACAGTGGTGCATAGCTTACTACCGGACGCATCGAATGAATACGTGGCAGCAACTGTGCGGGGAGCTGGTTTATCGTTCACAATAATTGCTGCTTGCATTCCGCCTGGCGTGGCATTAAGTACAAACCGCCTAGAAAGCATCATCAGCGCCACACCAGCCCCGCACATTTTGACTGGAGATTTTAACGCTCACCACCCCTCCTGGGACAGTATAAAAACGACAGTCAAAGATCGGCGCCTCCTTGAAGCTGCTCAAAGGCATGGCATGTACGTCGTCAACACTGGAGAGCCGAATTTCTTCCGGGGCAAGGTAGGTATCAAGCGCCCTTGAGTCATGGTCGTCTCATCGCCACTTATTGCCAGGACTGGCTGGACAGCGGATATCGAAGGACATGGCAGTGATCACGTGCCGACCTACATTTCAGTGGATGGTCTTACGGGTATCCGCCCACAGCGTATAATTCGCTGTTCAAACTGGAAAGCATTCACAGCTGTGATGGAGGAGTGTGCAGACTCAGTGAGCTCACATGACTCCTTCGTGGAGACAATGTGAAGAGCTCATGAGGAGGAGGAGGAACAAACTTTATTAACAGTGAAGTCGAGCGGGATCGTGGTCGGGGTCCTCATTCCAGGACTCCGTTGGTGCGGCCTGCCGTCTTCGCCCTTTCAGCTGCTTACTCAGGTCTGAGCTGGCAAGCTCACTCTCCCACTGCTCGTGAGTTGCATTAGGGATTGGATCAAGGTCTGGGTTTGACTGGCGTGAGTCTAGCACCAAATTGCTGAAGTTGCCACCTAAATACAGCCCTGCTGACGCAGAGTTCCAGAGACCTCGAGCAGTGTGTCGACGAGCCGAAAGACGAGCCCGTCGGACGCTAGCACCTGAGGATATCCGAGCTTCCAGGCGTGCTCAGAGGGCGGTCCAGAGGCATATGGCCAAGCTTGCCAAGCGCGAGTGGTAGTCCTTCTGTTCGAAGCTGGACCCGAGGAAGCCGCTTTCCAGAATATGGCGCCTGGTTCGAAGCCTGCGGGCCCCACCAAGTCAACCGCACCCCTTTAGCCCCATTGCCCTCAACACAAACACAACTGACCTACACGTTGCTAACACCTTCTGTAGAAAAATTACCATGGCGCTGACACCTATACCACCATCACCTTCACCCCAGAGTGAGGATTCCCAAGCGATGTCGTCTGCCATGGAGCATGTCATTCTCAATGGCGAGACACCTGGCTGCACTGGCTACAATAAAAAAAATCCACGTGCCCAGGTCCGGACGACGTCAGCTATACAACCCTTTCGCATTTAGGCGAAAAGGGGAAAGGATGCCTCCTAAACTTTTTTAACCGCTCATGGGAGACCGGTCGTCTAGAGTCAAAATGAAAGCACGCCCGCATTGCGCCAGTTCTAAAGCCAGGGAAAGTCCAATGGCCATAGAGTCTTACCGTCCCATAGCCCTCCTGAGCTGTGTCGGCAAACTGATGGAGCCCTCCTGAGCTGTGTCTCTGGATCTGACAGTCTTGGATTTGGAAATCTGACAGTATACCCGGCACAGATGTATACCCGGCACAGATGTCGGGCTTCTGCAAGGGCCGTAGCAGCATCGATAATGTCATTTCCCTTGCAACCAACATCAAACAAGATATATCGGCGGAACATCATCATTGCCGTGTTCCTGGACATCAAATCAGCCTACGACAGCGTAGCGCATGATGCCATTCGCTCGGATATGCAGTCTTCAGGTATAGGAGGCCACACACTCCTAAAAAAAAGCTCGGGGCATTCACTAATCGAATAATAACAAGTTACTTGTCCCAGTATATAAGGGTGGTGCGACAATAATTGGAACACTTTAAAAAAATGTCCTGAACGAACCACCGCTCTGTTCGCGCTCAAACTTCACGCGAAGGTCGCATTTTGTTGTCTATTTTGGTTGACACCGGTAACAACGACGGTACTTACGTGTTTATTTTGAAAATAAACAAAAACGTTTTTTCCTATGAGAAAATGGTGGCCGATTTGGACGTGCGAGCCAGCGCAAGTTGATCTTGGAACGACGGCGCCACCTGGGGTATTCAGAGCAATACGCACGTTTCGGAT
This sequence comes from Haemaphysalis longicornis, assembly GCA_013339765.2. Taxonomy (NCBI): domain Eukaryota; kingdom Metazoa; phylum Arthropoda; class Arachnida; order Ixodida; family Ixodidae; genus Haemaphysalis; species Haemaphysalis longicornis. The sequence continues at coordinate 12,495,625 of CM023457.1, forward strand.
TTACGGAAGGAAGGGGCCAAACAGTGTAGCAGACGATCAGAAAATGTGAAAGCGGGTTTTCTGATCGTCTGCTAGCTCATTTGGCTCCTTCCTAGATGCATTTTCCGATCGCCTGCATTTTCCGATCGCACGCACTATCGCGGTGTGAACACCTTCATTACGCACCACCCTCAGTGCCATGCTCAGCCGCAAAACCTCATCTACGGCTACCGAACTTGCAGCTCGGCGTATGGCCTTGGCTCACATCATCGGGCAGCCGGCACGAAATGTGGGTCATCTTCACGGACTCTCGGGCTGCACCGCAATGTCTGGCGTCCTTCCCCAAAGATCAGCTTGTGCTTGATGTACAAGCTTTGCATCTTCAAGCTCTGCAAGTGCGCCATCAAGTAGAAATCCAGTGGCTCCCTGCCCATTGCGGGATAACTGGAAATGTGAAGGCGGACGTTGCAGCATCCACAACGCATGACCAACGCATACCGGAGCCATTTTCTCCAAAAGATGCTTCAGCCCTTGAATCCAGTGTGGCATAGAGCATGCAGCGGTCGATTCGGGCAGACACATGCCGTCATTACGCGCTCCTCTACTCCATCGACCCGCATTGTACTTTTAATATGCCACCTGAACTATCCAAGCATGATGAAGCCGTACTCCACCGTATGCGGTTCAATGTCGCTTACACGCGATACTTCTGTTACAAGACCCACCAGTCCACCTCGCATCTGTGCCCACAGTGCGCGAAGATCTGCAACACCTCATTTGTGATTGTGCACGCTTTAGTACACAAAGAGTGTCTCTCGCAGTGTCCCCGGGCCAGCCGCTCTCCGTAGGACTAGAGCTGAGGGACGTATTAGGTCCTTGGAATTCTTCTAAACGTGCCGCTCGTGCTACGAAAGCCTTATTGGCATACCTAAAAGACACAAGTCTTGATCGGACTTTGTAAATAGTTAAAATCATATGTATTCCTCTTCATCATCACAATCATTATCGTCATCGCATTCATCTGGCGTAACAAGTCAGGCAGCTTAGCTCGGCTGACATCGCCAGTTTCCTTAAAGATCGATCTCTCTCACTCTCTTTATAAATGAGCATGAATAGTGCAATGCACACTGCTGCAGCGCAGGGGACATTCGCGAAGACAAGACTCTGGCGACTCAGAGAAACGCCAACTCGGGTGGTTTCGGGGAAAGCTGCCACACAGAGACGACCACATGGTCAACGATGCGTCTCCCATGACTCGCCCTTCCTCGACGTTCGTCCGCATTTCTCGGGTAATCATTATAAACGGCCATTTCTCGAGAAGAATCGCCCGAACGCGGAAAAGAACGGAAAAGAAATGGGAAGACGTATTAAACGGCTTTCACAGCGACTGACCTTCGGTCGGTATCAAGACGCCGCTCTAGCGTGACGTCTACGACCAAGCATGGAGAAGCAACGAGGCTACCGTAGCGCGGTCCATACCCGCATCCATACGCTGAGAGCTGTAAAATATAGGAGACACCTATTAAAGACGATGGTATTTCTTGGGCTACTTAAAAACTTTCTTCTGTCTGTCTGTGACTCGATTCAGCCGCCGCGGAAAAGTGAAATAAATTCTGCGCAATAGTCTTGTATTCTCATAGCTAAATCTAAACGTCTAAGTCCGGTGTAAATGTTCGTACTTGTCAAAATTAATGAACAAGAACAAGACATTAGGCAAATATAAGGCAGAAAATCAATACATAGGGGATATTTGCAGTGTTCCTTTATTTAAAAAATAATGGATACTTGTTTTTTTATTTTTATTTTATTCACAGATACTGCAGGCCCTTCTCGGGCCCATGCAGGAGTGAAGACAAAGAAATACATCGACAGAAATGCAACATACAACTCGACAATACATCAATGTTGCTTGACGTAATTTTAGAACGCACAACACACATAGGTGGAGGCGTAAATATGCTGACACAAACGGTCGTGGAAAAGAACACAATGACAATGTCTTCCAATTTTGAAACAATGCTTCAACCAAAGCATATATTACCAATAGGCCTACGTTGAGAAAACTCTTCTAACGACACAGATTTCACTGTTTCTTCAGGTAACATATTCCTGTAAGAAATTGCACGAGGAAATAAAGAAAATTTATGCAAATTATGTGGCTAATCGGTTGCCTAATAGTCTTACTGTGATGTGTTCTCGCTGAACGTTTGAAAGGCTTTTGGATGTAGTATTCCCGCGACAATTTGAAGTGACCGTAGTAAAGCTGATAAAGAAATTTTAAGCTAGATATGCTCGAGTTTTTGGAGATTTGCCCTATTACGTAAAGTGGTTACGCTCGAGTGACGCGAATAAACAGAATAAATGAAGCGCAAAGCTAAATTCTGGGCTCTTTTAATGTTTCTAATCAAGTATTGTTGGTAAGGGCTCCAAATAACATCTGCATACTCCAACTTAGGCCGTACTAGTGCTTTGCAAGCGTTTAATTTCACAGCAGGACGGGTATTGTGCAACTTTCTTTTCAAAAGTGCCAATTTCTGAAGTGCACCCTGACGAACGTTGTCAATGTGCGTTTCCCAATTGAGGTTACTTGTAAGTGTGACGCCTAGATATTTAACCTTATCAGTTCTGCTGATGGTCGCGTTACCTAAAGAATAGGCACAACCGAGGGGACTCTTTTTGTTGCTGAATGTAACAGAAGTTGTCTTAGTAGTTATTTATTCTTAATCCTCACTTTGTACACCATGCCTCAATTGAGTGCAAAGCATTGTTTAATTTAGTTTGGCCGTCTCGGGTATTAATAGCTGCGTATAACACGTAGTCGTCCGCAAATACTTTAATATGGATAGGGGGTTGAACAGTAAGATAAATATCATTTATATATACTAAAAAAAAGGAGACGGCCCAGCACAGAGCCCTGTGGAACTCCAGAGTACACATCCAGCTTTTCGGAGATACACTCATTAATGGCGACACACTGTGTTGTTCTATTTCTTAAGTAACATTCTATCCATGCGACTACTTTTTGTTCAATGCCAGTTGAGAGTATCTTTGTAATTAGATCGGGATGGGGGACGATATCAAACGCCTTTGACAAATCTAGAAATATAGCGTCGGTTTGACCATTTGTATTGAGCGTACTAATTAAATCATCAGTTATTTCAGCTAGTTGGGTAGCGGTTGATAAACCAGATCTAAAACCATGCTGTTTGGAATAAAGAAATGATTATATTCTAGGTAAGTAATGATGGACTCATAGATAATATGCTCGAATAGTTTACAACAAGTACTCGTTAAGGAAACTGGCCTGTAGTTGTTAATTTCTAGAGGAGAGGCATATTTATGCAAGGGAATACTTTTTGCGGAGCGCCAATCATCAGGAATAGTCGAAGTGCGTAAAGACAACGTAAATTTGATGTAAATATTTAGCTACCCATGCAGCATATCTACCTTAAAAAGTATTAGACAGTTGGTCGGGACCAGGTGATTTCTTCCCGTCTAGTTTATGCATAAGGCTGAGGACACCATCATCTGTTATTTCTACTTCAGCCATAGGACAATCAAAAACATAAGGCCGCAGCACAGCGTGCGAAGCTGTCCGCGTGAACACGGATTGGAAAAAGGCATTAAATTTGTTAGAAATGGTAGTCGCGTCAACAATACCTTTCGCCTGAAACATTTATCTCCGAAATGCGTTGTTTATATTTTGAGAGAGCGCGCCAAAACTTTTGGGGTTCGTTGTTCATGAATGACTGCAGAGTAACGAAAAAGAAATGCTCCTTTGCGAATCGCGTTTTTTTTCCTTCAGATTAGAAATACGGCTTTGTAGGTCACTTGTGTTACCACGTTTGCGACGTCGCTTAATTTTTCATTTTAAATGTACCATTTCTTGCGAGAACCAATGGTGTTCTCTATTAATGCGTTTTCTTTTTAATGGTGCATACTTTCGCTCGCAAAAGAAAACAATTTCTTTAAAGTCTGACCGCATTTCTTTAACATCCGTGATTAGGCTAAAACTGACGAAGCGCGATTCAAAATATTTTAAGACAGCATTGCCGTCCGCATAAGTGTAGTCTCTGACAAGAATTTCTGACGGCTTAGTAAAAGAACGTGTACCCGAGACAGGACACGACAAAGCAAGCAACTTGTGATCGGATATCCCGTTTTCAACACTAACGGATGAGCCTTGAAGAAAACTACTAACAAATGCCAAACCAATGAGTGATAAGGAGGAGTCAACAACCTTAGTAGCGTCGGAAACTAGTTGGTGTAAAGAAAAGTTGAACGAGGTCGTGAGCAGTAAACGAGCACTTTTGGACTGTTTGCCATCATGGGGATATGACACACCAGTTTATACCTGGCAAGTTGAAGTCTCCTGTAACTATAATATTCGATCAGGAATTTGTATTTTCTGCAAGATAGTCGTACATGGCTTCTAAATATTCGTGGGAAGCACTAGGTAGTCTGTATACGCCACCCAGAAGTATAGTTTTGCCAAGAAATTTAAGTTTGCACCATACACTTTTGTGGTCACAAATGCCATCCAAAATAGTAAATCCAATATTGTTTTTAATGGCGATAGCTGTACTCCCGCACCCCGTGATTTCCTGTCTTTACGAATAAGCTTATAAGTATAGGGCACGACTTCCGAATCCTGCGCATCTACATGCAACCATGTTTCTGTAGTTACTAAGACATGAGGATGATAACAGGATATTACATCTTCGACTAAACTGGATTTATTCACGATGCTGGGCGCATTGAGCGAAAGAACTCGGAGCACGTTGGTTACAGATTGTCATTTTTTATCGCGACTTCGCGTGGTCACACCGGCAGGCGCAGCTGAACCACGGTCATGCCGCGCCTGCGCAGCAGACCGCGGCATGACTTCTTCTCGGCAGTGACTTCTACTCGGCAGTTTAGAAGCTGGTCTCAACTGTAAGCTTTGTCGTCTACCTTTAATTTATCAAAAGGGAGTGAAACTTTCGCCCCATTAGCCTTTTACTCAGCTGCAGAACGCCACAGCTTACGGCGCAAGCCACGTAGCCTTTTTGAAAAGTCCTCTGATACTGAAATCTGCGTTCCTCTTAGCTTAGAGCACGATTTCAGTATTTTACTTTTTCAGAAAAATAAAAAAGCCGCAGTATAACCAGCCGGTGTTTCGTAGCATGTTTAAAACCCAACCTGTAAATCCACTCAATTTATTAACTTCCACGCCAAGTAACACCTGAAATACATCTCACTCAACTCTGTTTCGCAGGGATTTGTTGTCTTCGTTTGGTTCTTCATTTGGCCATGAATTACAACATCACTTCTTCGACTATGATTTTCCACATCGTCGACCTTAGCTGACAGCTCTCAGTTCCTTTGTCCCCTTGCAGAGTACCTCGTTCTCGGCCAGCTTATCCTCACATTTTTTTAAACGAAAAAGCTCCTTTTCCATCGAAGTTATCCTTTCCTGTACATTACCTATAGTTAATTCAACCTGTTTTATATTGGCAGAAAGCGCGGTGAGCGTCTTATTGGTTTTTTATTGCTCTTTTAGCATTTTCTTCAGAATTTGGCTATTTACGGTAGTTTCAGATTCCGAATCCGAATCCGAGGTCGGTCCGGGGTTTAGCTCCACGTCTCCAGATGTTAACAAGAGCAATTTGATAATATGCAAGCAATCACACAACGAAGCAAGCAGACTCCGTGGGCTTGGCAGCATGGTCAAGGTAAGTGAATCGTCCCTGATTGAATGCACAGAATATTTGTCACCAGCATGGGTGAAAAAGTAGAAGTTCATGAGCATCCGTCTGTACGCGGTGCTGCCAAGCCCCACTGAAAGGCTGCAGAAGCTGGCTCCGAGTTTTATGCCAAATCTGGGAAGTGTCCGCTAACGTCACACTGGTGGCCAGATGGTGGCGAAACGGCACTCGAGGCGCAGCCTGCCGCTCCATCGACGGCGCTCCATCGAAGGAACACCCCGGCGCAGGCGCGATTATACTTGCTTGCGATGAAGGAATCTCAGCCGGTCGCCCCAAGATGGAATCCGCCCCAGCAGGCCAATCTGGGTGAAAAAGTGGAAGTTCATGAGCATTCGTCCGTACGCGGTGCTGCCAAGCCCACTTGGCAGCACCGCGACAACTGCGTAGGGTTGTTGCTACAGCAAATGAAATGCTACATCAACGGCAGAAAACTGCCGCCTGCTGTTGCCAGCGCTACCCCCTGGCGGCATTCAAGAAATCAAACGGCAATAGCAACGAAAGGTTCAACTAAATGGGATCCACGTTCCGCTTGCAATGCTCGTGCAGAAGGGCAACGCGGTTTGTATTAGTAGGGTGCCTCAATTCACGCGCGCCTCCGCCGTACGGCAGCGCTGGCATCGAGACACCCGACTTGGAGCAGTAGAACGCGGTAAATTGAAACTGACTTGAGGAAAACTTAGCGTGTTATCTTGGGAGGAACGAAACGGGACATGAACAGCATGAGAGGTGAGCGGGAAAGAGAAGGGAGGCCTTCACTTGGCAGGGGCGCCAGTTGACTATCGTCTTTCGGCGACATCGCAACGAAAGGAGCAAATACGCGGCCATTTTTTATTTATTTCAGTTGCCTATTTCACTGCATGAGCAATAGATGGGACACGTGGAACAGTTTTTGTGCGGTTCTATTCATTTCCGTGTCGCTCTGTCAACAGAGCGAGCGATAGAAGAGCACAGACCAGAGTTTAGCCAGTGTGAAAGCTGTCTTTGAGAGTGGAGAAAGCTGCCTTTGCATCGCTGGCGACGCTGCCATAAAGACGGGTCGAAGCGCGGCTCGCCAGATGCCTGTGCCTCGACGGGTCTTGTGACTCCCGCCCCCGTATGTACGCGTTGTACGATTGCGTCTGCAGCCACTGCGTGGCGAAAGAAAAGAAGGAATGGAAATGGCAGCGACGAAATGCCGCTAATGGCGGGAAAGGGAAGGATTGATATAGCAGCCATTGCTGCTGCTAAAGCGAGCAGACATGACCACTGAGGTGGCTAAATGCGCGAAATCCAGTTGGTCCTGTGTGCGAGTGACGTGCTGGAAACGACGCGTTGCGCACTTCTGGTGCCGAACCAAGGCGAGCGCTTAGTGCCGAGCGTCAAGTTTGCGAGAGAGAGGGCCGAGATGTTCACGCATTCCTAAAGATCCACAAACATATCTTCAAATATTTGTTTATCACAGTTCGCGGTCTATCTGACAGTAATTTAGATTTGGCTCTAACTTGTTGCACTAGTCGAGAATCTACTGCGCTGACCGTTGCGTTGACTTGCGGAGCGTTCGTTGCCTTCTCCTCTCCTCTCCTCTTGAGTCTCCAGGCGGAAGAAATTCTACGCGGCAGAGTGTATGCTCTCCCGACATGAATTTTTTTCGGGGACCGGTGCATTGCCCAACGGTCTTCCGTAGAGGTTGGCTCCGACCATATGTTTACCGTACCGAACCCCGGAGAACCATTGCAAGCTTCCGATACGCCGGTAATCAGGTATGCTTGAGCGAACCCGCTGTTGACCGTTGTTAGAATATACAGGTAAACCTGGACGTAACGAAGTTGACAAAAGTTTGCAATTTCTGTCACATGCAGGTTTCTAGTTAAGGCGCGCGGGAATGAAGCAGAAACAAAGCCAAAACGTCAGACACCAGTGACGGTGAACTCACGCTTCAAGGATTCATTTCACAGTGAAAAAGTGCGTGAGATGCGCCTGATGCTTTCGCACAAGCTTAGACACTACATGGCGCTCCAAAGAAGCACCGTCATTTACCTCATATTCACAAGCGTGACTACACTACCACTTTTGCCTTCTGACTCTTTTCGGTGTCGTAACGCGTTTTCAAGAACCTAACCTATGCCGAAAAGGCACCTTTTGGAGAACTTGGTGCTCTTTTCCGCGCTAAAAATGGTTGAGATTTTGCTAGCTGGAATACTGTACCGGGTGACGACATTCTTCTTTCTCGCCGGCCGAGACGGTATGTGAGCTTGTCTTGAAAAGACGAAACTTTTCGTTTTGTGGCAGCAGAACTCATCGCCGACGAACCGATACCACAGATAGCAGTGGAGACACGCGGCTGCACTACGACAGGCAAGCCTAGACCCTCGAAACTTAAATCCCGAACCGACACCACACTCACACGCATACCTCGGCAAAGTTGGCGCGGCTCACTCAAACTCACTCACAATTTTTTTTTCGAATCACCACTCACTCAAACTCAGAATCAATGCTGAGCAGCACATCTGCGCTCACTCAAACTCAAACTCACATTGAGCGCAAAACTCAGAACTCACTCGGACTCAAAACTCAAAATGTACTCAGAACTCAAAATGTACTCAAACTCAAAATGTACTCAAACTCAAAATGTACTCAAACTCAATATGAACTCAAAACTCAAAATGTACTCAAAGTGTACTCAAACTCAAAATGGACTCAAAACTCAAAATGTACTCAGAACTCAAAATGTACTCAAACTCAAAATGTACTAGAACTCAAAATGGACTCAAACTCAAAATGTACTCAGAACTCAAAATGGACTCAAACTCAAAATGGACTCAAACTCAAAATGTACTCAGAACTCAAAATGGACTCAAACTCAAAATGTAGTCAGAACTCAAAATGGACTCAAACTCAAAATGTACTCAGAACTCAAAATGGACTCAGAACTCACTAGGTCTCAGGCGTACTCAAACTCAATCGGACTCAAGCTCAGTTGGGATCACTCGGCTCAAACTCACTCAAGCTCAAACTCACCATGCCACACTAGCCTCGCGCTCACTCAAACTCAAACTCACGCGTGAGTTTGAGTCCAAATGAGTCTGAGTGAGTGGACTCATGAGTGAGTTCGCCGACCTCTGCTCACACGTGAAAACGCACGGTAGTTCGCGGTGCAGGCGAAAAAAAAAAGTGAAATGCAGTTACTCTTCCTCCACCGGATGGCACCGGCCGCTCCGTTCATCACCATCATGTCGAATTTCGTTTTCAGGGAATCCTAGACGCTTTCGTAGCTGCTGGCTTCTTACAGTAGAGCTAATATTCACTAAATTAGTGCATTTGCCCATTCGATTTTTTAGTAAACGTGCAACCGCCACAACGCCTTCATTACATAAGGTCGAAAACAGATCAGCCTCAACGGGGGCGGAAATGGGGAACTGAAAACTTTGTTGAATCCAGGAATTTGTTAGATAGAGGTTCGTTACATAAAGGTTTAACTGTAACAACGGAAAAGGATTGTGAAAGCAATTATGCTATCTACTACGGACGTCATTCTAATATAAAGAATTTTGTAGCGTATCACAAATACCGAGTCAATGGCCTCAGGTATTTTGAAGGGTATTGAATATTGGTCTGGTTTGTTCCACCGCACAGGGTAATTTGTGATGGTCGCTGAAAAGAGGATTATGTACGCACAACGCAACAAAGATCTGTCCATAGCCAAATTTCAGTTCCGTCACTTTGCCAAAGAGCACCGCGTTGAAACAAATTTGACAAACAACTTGTTTCATTTTCTAATAAAGGCAAATCGTAACGCCATTCGCTTACTGATCAATTCTGATCCATTTTAATCAATCCTCTAGGCTCATGCCTTGTATGCTTACGAGTACGTTAGAGCTTGCTATAAGTTCCTTTGACCTGTTACTTTTATTTTGTGGCGGTCTTTCTTATACCCTTACTCTGTATCACTTTCGAAATTTTGGTGTCTATCTACGTCTGACCGGAGGATATTCGTGCAAGTGTTGCCTCTTTTTTAAAGCCTTGGGATGTCTCGGTGGTGCGCCGTGCCCCTATGTCGGACCAATGGGGCCCTTCATCCAATGGCCCTCAGAGAAGGCCGAGTAGTTTTGCGGATTGTCCTTTCTGTTGAACAATGTCTTGGGATTTCACCCCGCAATCCAATACAGTAAAAGCTTGTGAATTCGAACTCGAAGGGGACGATAAAATTGCTCGAATTAAGCGAAGTTCGAATTAGCGGGCGGGCGCTAGAATGATGGAAATCGCACCACATTGCGCGGGCAGAACACAAAGAAGCCACCTCTGGACTCGTCATCGCGAATTAGGCGCTATAAAACGTTTGTGGCAGGTGATTTCGTAAAAAAATTCTTGGTTATATATAATAATAGCATGCACCGGAGCTCAGTCAGCCGGTGGCGCGGCGCCCTCTGTAGACGCGAAATGAACTGTTGCCGGAGCGTAGCGAGCGAGCACGCTTTGGTTTTTCTGTTTCGTTGTTTTGCATCTCTAGTAAATCTGCTTTGGTTTGGATTTGCAACACATTGTAATCACTCTGGGCCGACTTCTTCTGCCAGGAGCGATGGCAACCAGGGGATCATGGTTCGAATTAACCGTTCTGGATACCGACGCGCCCAAATTATCGGCAGTTTTCCCCCATTGAAATATACAGGGCTGTGCCGGGACCGGGGCGTGAGTTCGAATTAACCGGAAGTTCGAATTAACCGAGTTAAAATTAACGAGCTTTTACTGTATAATAAGAAGCCAGCGGGGTAAAGTTTGGTTGTCAGGTATACCGAACAATGTCCGTTGTAATGAAAGTCATCAGAAATGTTCGCATTCGAAAGATGCTCAAGGAACATACGTACACTCCACGTCGCTTCTGCACGGGCAAAACCCCGGCACGGCGGGAAGTCAGTCAAAGCGAGCGGAGAAAGATGTGCCCCCGTGGCAATCATTAACATTGGTGCAACACATCATTATTCAAATTTGTTCCTCGACGGCCCTCTTGTCACTCGAGCTGCGCTTGTATTGCTCTTATTTTCCTGCGTTCGCAACAAAGCGCTCGCTCGGCGCTACCGGGCTTGATGATGTCATTCGGGCTCGCCCACCGCTCAGCTTTCCGCCTTTTAAACAGTTCTGATCGCAGCACCATTTGTTACGCCACCCTGCCCTCGCTGAGTGCCGAGAGAAAAAAGAAACAAAGAAGGCCGAGCACAAAAGAATCCTCTTATGTTTACGCTTGAGCGTTTCGACAAGAGAGATTTATGCGGTGTCGAAGGCTAACGTGGCGGAAATCTGATTGCATTTGTGGACCCACCTGTGCCGACGATTTCCAGGAGGGCCGCGGTATAAAAAGCGACCGGTGAGCGACACTGGGCCGCACAAGAAGTCACCGCAGTAGCCGCGCTCCAGTGTACACTGTGGAAAAGATTCTTTTGTGGCGGTCCCTTTGTTCTCATCTGGATACAGTATTTCTTTCTTGATCGGCCTACGCACACCGGCTTAGAGCAGGGCAGGATGAACCGACTCTTCGCTATTGCGGCGCTGCTGAGCCTCGCTTCTGTGGTGGTTGACGGCCAAGGTGAGTGGACTCAATGTGTCATAAGAACTTCATATGGAAAGCGAGGATTCCAGTGGAACGCACTAAGACAGTGCGAGAAGGAGTGGGCTTCAGCTCGCGTTCATTTTTTCCATCTAGCCAGGTAGACATAGCTTCCAGCTAGCTCAGGGGCAAATTTGTTCTCAATGAATATATTCTTCAAGAATCACGACACATCTAATTGATTGAATGACCATTTTATTAAAGAGCTTCGGGTGCTGATTTTAGGGTTCCCGCCTGCTGGAGGTCATCCCTTGCGCGGGATGGCCTGGGCGTAGATAAGGCCCGCTTTACCAGATCGGTCGGGCTGGCCAGGCGTGCCATCCACTCCTTGTTTGTAGGGGCGATCTCAGGGAGGTGTTTGTTCGCCCACCTTTAAAACTACAGTCGCAGTTTGATTATCAGCCTCTGCTTGGTTGTCATATACAAGGAAAAGCTCGTTAATTCGAACTTCATTAATTTGAATTTATGGGTAATTGGAACTTTACAATTCGGTCTGGCCAGGTCTCCATAGAAGGCTATGAATAAATGAGCCCGTTCATTCGAACCATAGTACCTTTCGTATGAAATAATTCGAACTACGCGTCACCTCTCCGGCGCCTTAATTGGCGCTTGACACACGGACAGAGAAACGCACCATGTGCCTATACACACCAGGTTGCGTGAAACAGAATATTCAAAGTAGGCTAAAACCAATCTAAATCCCACATGGCGGGCGTTTGTGAAGACGTATTTTTTTCGAACTACGCCGATGAGGACGCAGTGGCGTGTGTGGCGGGATGGCAGATGAGGGCATCACATTTCCGGTCGGAAGCGCAGAACCTGTAGCTGCCAATGCCGCCGGGGAGGACGAGTACAAAGCATAGTGCGGTCGTCCGCGCAGAAGTCACAGCCGGATGGAATGCCGCCCGTCTCTTCTTCAGTTTTCGAGAAGCGAAGATGAGTTGTTGTGCTACATTCGTTTACTAAAGCATAATGTTCTGACTGCCACCCTGGTCAGAAGGCAGGCCGCAATCACGGGCGTTTTCAAACATCGAAGTGTTTACGTGCCCTACTGCTTCCAAATTGCAGTGTAGTGTTGTTATTTTTCGCTTTCATTAGTGCGAATTGAGGAGGTATTTATTCGAGATCAAAGTCGAGATGAAATCGAAAGGCGTGGGTTAGGTACCCACTCTAGGTGCGTGTTTTTTTTCTTTCTTACGAATGTTAACTTCACTAACCAGATGCCTCCTTTGGCGTTGTAGACTGCCGACCTACGAGTAAATTACAATTGGTAACCGAAAACTGCAGCCTTACACTCGGTACTCTTGGGGTTATATGTGGGTGATTTATTATAAGGAAATTGAGCAGTATTTCTTTATTTAGTGTGCTGTTTTGGCCTTTCTGTTGTGCAGACTTGCGGCGTTTAATGTTCACATTAACGTTAGCTTGCTCTGATGCAAAACGCATGTTCTATGGCTAAGGAGGAGGTGCGCCGGTTTATTATCCATTCTCAAAACATTTAAGTAGGAGGGGCCAAATCGGTGCAAAAACTTTACCTTAGGCTGCGAAATAACGAGCAAATGCAAAAAGTTTACAGTGAAAGGGACCGAAAACCTAGGATACCGACAGACACATACAGTTCATACCAAATCATGGGATTTTTCCTATTTTGAGGCTCGATCGTCCTGTCTTGTTTTTCAGTATTTATTCGCCCGATAAGTCTTCCGTCCTACACTCCGCTTACTCAATGACTAAAACCATAACTGATAGTCTTCGCAGCCACAAAGACTGCACAGCCAAGAAATATCAACTTCGCAACGCCATAGGGGCCGCGTTTAATGAACGCACGCTCTTTGGGAGCTTGGGTCTCAATTAGCTTGGCATGCTCCATCTACTTACGTTTGTTTGATATTGGCAAGAAGGAATGCGGGGGAAGTAAAACCCCCAGCATTATTTTATGGCTGGCCCGGGCCCCGGGAACAGAAGTCGCAGATGCAGCCTTAGGTCCAGCCATTTCTGCAGACCGTGTACAATTTCAATCTTGTTTCCAACTAGTCTCAATTATAAACAATTTATCATGCACACTTATGTCAACATGATTTCTTCCTGCACTTCGGCATTGTCAATACACGAACCAACGAACCATGGAAGATTTTTAACAGCGGAGCAGTTTAAGCTTGAGTTCAATCCGTGCCGGGCGTCGCTCAAAACTCGGCGCAGCAAAGTGAAGAGGAGGAAAGTGCTAGGCCAAGAAGCGTGAGGGGAAGCGGTGAGGGGGAAAGGAGCCGACGAGCAGGTGTGGGGAGTGCGCTGCCGCGGCGTAGATCTGCTCGGGTGGGGAGGCGCGAGTCGGGGATTGGTTGCGCCTCGTGATGACGTCAGCTCCGTAGTGCAGTAGTTCTCCTAGTTGAGAGCTGACGGCGTGCGCTTGGCGGCATCAGTGTCTGATCTACCGATAAGATGGGCAGACCTAAGAAAATTCAGTTAAATCTAGTAAAGACCCCTAGCTCCGCTGTTTCCTCAGTCTTCGCATCTCAATTTCGAATGTGACGGTTTTTTTTTTTTTTTTTTGCCGCTCAATTGTCATCTTTCTAATGTCCCGCACAGGCAGAATTCGGCGCTTGGACGTGCGAGTTACTAAATTTGTGACACTACCATGCTAAAAAACGTGACCCGGGAGGTCACAGTGGATCAGGGCACAGATAACGTGTTTATGGAGGCGCAGCTCACTCCAGCGATGTTTTGGACCGCAGTGGACGCTGTGCTCGACAGCCTGAAGGCAATGGTGCGGCAGCTTGTTGCCGAACGAGGCTATGGCGAAGGAGTTCACGGACAAGATCGACAGCGCCCGAGAGTGCCTCGACATCGCCAAGGACATCAACCCGGCCGTCATCAAGAGGGTGAGCATGCGTCCGAACCGCTAATTCTAGTTTCCTGGCAGACGAATCGCCAATTCTCCGCCGAACTATGAACACCAAAGACCACGTGACAGTGAGAGTGTAGTCAGGTTTGAACTTAATGCGTGTAGCAGTGAGGCAATGAACATAGCGATTGTTTGAGGTAAGCGAGAGTCAATACAACTCAGTATGGTCGGGGAGTAGATCAAGCTTTACTGAGCGTGTAGGAAAGCGTCGTTCATTTTAACACCGTCTGCAACGAGAAATGCTTCCATTACGAAAATTATAATGCTTAGGATTGTATTAACAGTACTTTCAGGTTCCTGCATTTGCACAGGAAAAGAAATCGACGAGTTCGTCACTAGTTGATTAACATCCATACTCCTCGGAAGTGGTTAACCCAAATATGAGAATTTCGCGCTGGTCAAAATTAAACCTATCGAGTTCATGCTGAGCACATCTTCTTCTGCTTTGAGGATCGCTATGTTCCTCAAAAACTGCGCTAAGAAAGGCATGCCCGTATTTTGGGAAAGATACGGTGTTTAAATAACTACGTATACACCTCCTGCAGAATAGCTTTTACGGTTGCTCTTAAACCCTATTCAGGTCAGAATTCAGTTAGGAAGTTCCAAGAAGAGGAACGATTCGCCACGATGCTATGATATCTAATTTCTTTACTGTGAGAACGGATACTGTGAGGACCCACAACGAGCCAAACGAAGATAGCGGAAAGTAACCCACAAACGCAGCCGTCCATGCACGGTCGCTCGATGAACTTTTTGTATCTTTCGCCTGGTTGGTACTGCATACCCCCCACAGTGTTAGCAATAACTTGTCACCTTTTTATTGATATTGATCGGTATGCACTCATCGAACGATTCCTAATACTATAGAACGTTAGAACGATAGAACGATGCACTATAGAACGATTCCTAACTCTAGTTGAAAACCACCTCCACGAAACAAATTAACCAGAACGACAGCGAGAATCTAATCAAATGAGCCTACACGGTTTTTCTTCTCTCTTGGGTCACTTATGAATTTCACTATTACTGAGTAGTTCTTCATTAATATGTTTGGCTTGGTTTCGTAAAATGTTTGGTTTCGTTCGTTCTTCAATCGCTGCTGTAAAATATTGCCTCCAAATTCTGTATGTGTTTCATCCTGCATTGAATTTGATTGTGTTTTGTTGCTTTGTTTATTTTTCATGAACTTGGTGACGTTTGGTGCATAAGATTTGAGATTTAATATGTAATATGTAACCTTGGCTTGTCATGTAGAAAACCTGTCCCGCATGTTCATACTGTTCTCTTCCTGTATGAAAGAAACCACGTTTGAATTTTGTGTATTTGAAACTATGTATCGCCCCTCCTGCAAAAATCCCAAATGGGATTGGCAGTATGTTAAAATAAATAATAAACTAAAATAAATAAATACACTAGAAACCAGCCATGCAGCACCGACACACCAAAAAAAAAAAAAGATCAGGAAAGTGGCCATCGCAACATTTTGTGTAATTTCATTGAAAAATACAGCGCGCTAAAAAGCATGGGGAGTATCCATTACCCAGAAATTGAGCGAAATTCACTGAACATAACTTCTGAAACAATAGTTACATAACTGAGTTATACGTCAGTATGATCCACAAGACGATGTGTTCTGCTCTGGGGTAAATTAATTGATTGATTGTAGGGTTTCACGCGCCGACGCAACGCAGGCGATAAGGCGGGCAGTAGTGGAGGGCTCCGAATTAATTTCGACCACATGGGAATCTTTAACGAGCGCCGAAATCTCGTACACACGGGCGTTTTTGCTTTTCGCCTCCATCAGAAAATCGGTAGCCGCGGCTGGAAATCGAACCCGCGTCCTCGTGCTAGTGTGTAGCAAAATTGTCTCTAAATTGCCTTAACCCTTGTAATTACCCGGGTTTATTTACACGCCCCAGTAGTAGGCACTTGTTTTTTTTTTTCACTTTCAGGAAGTGGTTACCGAAAAACAGACAAACCACTTCCCTTATGTTTTATTTAGCGTGCTAGACTGTTGGCTTTCCTTTCTGTATCCATTCAATGAGATTCTGATTCCTACGCATATATCGGATTTAGATAATACGTGACAACGCAAACATGCATGTCCAGCGTAAAGTATCACTGTAATATCGCAGTTATTTTAAACCCTTCAGTTCCACTGCAATTTCTGTTGTGGTGCATGGTTACGCGACGTCCATTACCGTGTACGGTGCACTTATGGCTCGCTTCCGGTGACTTCCTTTTATTCTAGTTTACGGACGGCATCATTCCAACCGTGACTGAGTGCGCCACACAGACCATGGGCGTCTCTGGCCGGGACGAAAAGGAAGCTGCTGTGAGTACATGCCAACAACCGCCGACCTCAAAGTTGACGTCTGGAGTACTGCTCCGAAAATAGTTTTCTGAAACGCGATGAGTAAAAACAGTCATTGGAACTGCGAGTGATCCACAAGCGGGATGATAGTTTGCTTATGTGGCTGGCGCTTGTTCAAGTATGAAACAATTTTGCGGCACAAGAACTGCCGGAATAATGCGAAGAAGTTGCACCCATCGCGCTGAAATTTAACTTAACGCAGCGAAGACAAATTTTGGGGGAAAAAAAACCTTCGGATTATATAGAGGGAGTAGAATAACAACCTAGAGCCATTAATTAACTTCATTCGTAATAAGCACTTAGTGAGTGCGCAAAAAATTTATGTCCACAAATGTTCCTGGACTTCGATTCCACTATGTATACGGCCTCTACGGCCGGGACGCAAACCTATGGCATTGTATGAGGTTTTAGAAGACACATGGCATTGAATGGTCAGTGACTACGTAAAACTCCCACCTCCCCTCGCGGGAACCCCTGGGTAGATGCGACGCATAGGGGGTTCACGTTGCAGCGTTGGACAGCGGAGGAACGGCGCTGGAACGATGGAGCGGAGCGGCGCAGGCACCGCGTTTATAGCGCGCATAACGGTGAGGGGGACGCGCCGGCGCCAGTGCGCCTGCCGCGGCTATGACGCAACACACCTCCAACCACAATCAACTTCAATCAATCCAATCCACATCAATCCAATCCAGCCAATCCATTCGAATCCAATCCAATGCCCCTCGCGAGAGTGTGTTCGCTATCGGAGAGGAGAGGGGGGTGAGCGGCGTGAATGAGAGCAGCTCACGCGGCGAGGAGAATGGGGGAGGGCGGACGCCGACAACAACGCCGGACGCCGGATGCAGGGACAAGGCGACTGAATTGTGAATGAGATGCAGTCGCATCTGAATGAAATACACGGTCGTATAATTCTTCTGCATCAAGTGAGCAACGATAAACAACAAGCACTGCTTTAGAAGTAAATATCTTTTTTTTTTTTGTGCGTACAGACCAATACAGCGATAGATTAGTATACGAAACACCTTTGCATTTTCTTTGTTCCGAAGTACGGCCAATCATGAGATACATTTTCAAATTTCCAAGACGTTGTTAAAAATGTTATTCCCCCAGCATAATTACTTTGAGCACGCACGGTACGAGAACAAAAACTGAACACTTCGGGAATAAAAGAAAAGACTCGGGCATATAATTGGCAAGCTTATTACGCGAGTGCCGGAAGGTGTGGGAAATACGAATGACGTGGATATTATTTTGACCACTCGCAGCTCAAGGCGTGTTTCAAGGACAGAGCTGACAAGTTCAAGGTAAGCATATGATACTGTTCTGCATGCCACTGCTTTTTAAAATACTGCGCTTTGAACTGCTGCCAGTCAGTGCCAGTGAATGTGAGCTTAGGGATTTGGTGTCGTGAACAACTTACTTGTTCTTCGTCCTACCATCTGAACGAAACATTTGTTGTTCGTCAAACATCTTCCCTCTTACTGCATCCAGCTTTCTTCAGCACAGGAACACTAGGAACCTTACCTTGGCCTGTTATCACGGACCATAGGCATGCTCCGAGGAAGACGCACTTTGCTAAAACAAATTGAAGATGCATTGAAATAGGCAATAGTGAAAAAATCAGCCTCAGGCAGTTCATGAGCTTACAAAACTTACAACGCCAAATATGAAAACGTGAAGGAAATTACTATTTTTGTTGAGTGCGGTTGATAATGTCGCTGGGAGTTAATTAGCAATGTAATTGTAGCCCAAAGATGAGGCTTCACTCGCAATAACCCGTTTACTAGCCCTTTCGTTACATGGATATAGGAGGGTTTTCTTCCATGTGCCGTGAAGTAAGCGCCCGGACGCATCACCGCTTCACCATAAAAAACAAGAGACTCAGGGACGTACTAACTACACGTTTGCTCACAAAAAGTTCATAATGACGTATGACATCTTTTCGGAAAGGTATAAAGCTTCATGGTGTGGTCACAGAGTTAAAAAAAATTAAAAATGTGCCTCTATTTTTAAGTGTATTTGAGGCAGATAAACTGTTCATATATTTTAAAGCTTTTATCACAGCGGTATCAGCTTATTTTCACGACTGTGTACTTAGGGAATTCTGGGAAAACATAATACCGGAAAAATCGTGAACTGCCTCATTTAAAAGGGATATTGAAAATAATATAGTAGCTTGTGCGCGGAACTTGGATGTTTACATACCAGTTCTTTGTAAATTCAATAAGCCGACACTGATAATTCATTCCAGGCCATAATCAAGAACTAATTGTTTTTAGCACAAAAGTGTTTTATTCCGGGATACACGAAGGTTTCACTGACGTCATTTCCGTCACGGAAGTGACGCCAGTACAACGAAGCAAGCTGCCTGTAAAGGGTGCACCCCTGCACACATGGTCTTCTTGCGGGGAAGCAGCCTTAAGTACTAAAGAGTACGTTATACTTAGGGTCGTTAGTTTTCAGGTTTTATATGCTAACGCGAAAATGTTTAAGCCGGGATACACCAAGATTTCACTGACGTCATATCCGTCACGGAAATGGCGCCAGTACACCTTTGCCGAAGCGACCCGCCAGCAGGACGTCGCTCGCCAAGCACACCCACAAAACAGCCGCGGACCCGCAAATCATGCTCAGCTGCAGATTTCGCTGCACATTTCACTTTCGTGTTTTACCGATTCCTATGACAGAGGAATCAACCGCAGTTTTTTTTTTCTGTCCTTTATCCAGGCATCGAGTGGAATGACACCCGACGAAATGGACATGTTCGACAGGGCTGGGGTGAGTATGCCGACAATCATGCACTGTCGTGTTTGCATTTTGATCGCGCTCGCTGAAAAGCAGGAACTCAGGATTTGGGATGGTAACAGTTTGTCAACGATAGCCCCACAAAAAAGCCCCGAGTAAAAGCTGCGGTTTTCAGCTACAAGAAGTTTCAATTCAGTTTGTTTCCCTATTTATACCAGTGCATATTAACTATAGTAGTAGCCATCAACGAGCTTAAATCGTTGCAGACGAAGATCAAACGACATTAGCGTACAACCAAAAATGGACGCGGGCTAATGTCATCATCCTTGCAATCACCGAAAGAATAAAAGCGGTAAAATGGTCGACATCTGAGAGAGTTTGAATATGAATAAGCGATAAAGGCTTAGCTCAGAATACGAGAATAGGACAGGCCAGAAATTTTAAGCAGTTTTACTATATAAAGTCCTCGCTCCTTCAGGAAGAGTTCGACTTCCTGGTAACGTGCTGTTTGTTCTTCTTCAGGGGCTTTCAAACTATATTCTGTATCCCTTTTTTTTCGTGGTCGGCTATGTGCAGAATGCCGATGTCAGCGCGTTTTTTTTTTTTTGCTGACGAAAACGTTTTTGCATGTTTAAATTCATTGCATGCCCAGCCCCGTACTGTCTCTATGTTACCATAGCTGTCCGGGCTTTCTATGGTGAAAACAATACCGCGGCTGTGTAGACAAAGGAGGGCAATCCTTACATGAAAGTTTAAACTGCCAACATCAGAATATATATATATATATATATATATATATATATATAATATATTATATATATATATATATATTATATATATATATATACATATATATCATATATCTATCTATATCTATCTATATCTATATATATATATTATAGAGAGAGAGAGAGAGAGAGAGAGCAGTAAAATATTTTGTTTTGCCTTCACTATCGGGACAAAAACACTGTAATTGATTTGAGGGCGGCAACATTTCATAGGCTCAATATTAAGCTTAGGCTATGCATAACTGCGACAGTTAATGTAATCCATTTTCGGCCGTGAACGTCGACACTTCTCTGTTGCCTTCAGGAAACCACGGAGGCCAGGGGCCAGTAATAGGCTTGTGAGCTAGTTCTAACAACTTTTAGTCGTTAAACAACTGCCGCGCCCAGACTGTCCGCTATCGGTTAGTGTCTATTCTTCGAATTTTTTTTCCTGCGTACTGCGGCGCAAAAGACAGAACCTAAAATGGGACGATACGATCATAAAAAATGCCCCGTACGGTCTTAAAAACATGAAGGAAGCTCTAACTAACACGTAAATCTTGAAGGTAGCGAAGCTCTACGCAACCTTCACGACGGTTTAAGTCCACGTTTGCTTCTTCGCTGCCGCCGCGACCTTCACTCCATCATTGTTGCTGTAGGTGTAAACTTCGTTTTTTTGGAAGTGATAATCATTGGACATCACCTTGGGGGAGGGGGGGGGGGGGGCGGGGGGCGTTACGGCTATAACATGTCTTTCTCGTTCCGAGCAAGTGTTGCAACTATTACTGTGAACGATGTTCTTTTTTTTTTTGCAAATCTTGGCCAATCTTCCGAAGTGAGTACATTTGGCTTGATAAACGTGCGCCGTCGACGCTGGGCGGTAGCCGCAAAGAACGCGCTCACATGCGCTCGGCATTTTCTTGCTCTTAACTGCGGACACACAAAATAATTTGCTAAGCAGCTTCGCTGTTAAAATGGGGGGTGGGGTGGGATCGAAGAAGGAGGAGGAGGAATAAATGTTCATGTAACCAGCGTAAGTTACCAAACTAACTACTACACTGGTTACGACGTCGCAGGATCCAGGGGAGAAAAACGTTATTTTGATGATTACGGAATACCTCAGCTGCCTATGTTTTGGGTTATGATCGAGGTGTGCCGTCGCATTTTAGAGCTGTAGACATGCCGCACAGCGCCTTCTGCTTCAACATCCACGTTTTCCCCCTGTTTCTATTCCAGCAATGCATACAAGAAAAAGCTCAGGTCTGAAAGCAAAGCGTCGATAGATTAGAAAGTCGGAGGCCAGCCTTCGCCCATTGACAAACCAGTTTTGTTTTGTTTGTAGAAAAATAACATGGATTAAAATACTGTTGTGCAAAGCGAAAAAGAAACTGTGTCAGATATTTCTTGGTTATTTCGCTCAGTACTCGAGAGTAGTGTCGTCTACCCGGATCGATGAAGCCAAGGTGAGTTCGAGGTCTGAAATGGCAGTAAAAACTGACGCACACGTGGCGTTAGGACACGCACCTTGAAACAACACGCTTTTAATATCCAATGATGCGAGCACAGACGTCCAAGCGAAGAATAAGCGGCACTGCAAAAGGATAATTTCGCACTAACAATAAAGGGCGGCAGAAGAAAATTAAAGAAAATTTACAAGAACGTAATGCGATTATTCAGCACTGGCCTCGCTTTGCAGCATCTGCCTCCTCCGGTATAAAGTGCCATAAATTACCGTACGACAGCTAACTCCACATGTAGCAGTTTCCCTCTCTGACAACCCTGCAATGCTAGCTTCGCTGCAGCACAACTGCACTTACTGTGGAGCACTCTTTAAAGGCGTATCATGTGATCGTCGCACGTACACAATGGACACCTAACAACGTCCGCATAACGGCCAAGGCTTTGAAAGTTTTCGAACACATACGCGATACGTATAGGGTCACTTGAGCCCCAGATGGGTGTCACGAAGGACGCAAACGGCGCAGGTACTCTAAAAGATCATGCGTCTGCATACGTTCAATCGGCTAACGCACAATTTCAATTCATCGAGCACGTCGAGGTGAACTTCAACGGCGGAGGTGAACTTCACGAAAGGCAATTTTTGAGGACAGTTTAACAAACGGATTGAGAGAAGCCGCTCGCTGAGTTGCAATCCATAGTGTGGTTTCCTGGGCGAGTTGTTCGCTCATGAGGAAATTCAAGGGACCCTGCAACACTCTTTTCAAACTCTTTTTCCTTAATCCTTAATGCTTTCAGAAAGAAAGTAGACAAACACAACGAGTAAAAAATGGAGACAGTCACAAAGTACCTGAGCCAGAAGTTCTTGCTCTATGCCCATCAGGTAAATCAGAAATTTGCTCAAAAGATTTTTCTCTTCCCCTGTTTTGAGTTCTTCGACCGCTCGAATGACGTCATTAGAGCGGTGTAGCGGATATAGGCCGGCCTCCTTTCAGTTGCAGCAATCAGCACATTCGGTTAGCGCTTGAAAAAAAAAAATCGCCACAATAGTACAGCAGAAATGGAAGGTGGATCTGCTGCGAAGAGCAGATCCACCACTGTACTCGGTGACAACTTACTCGGCCACTGTACTCGGTGACAACTTAAGAACGGCACCGGAAGTTGCCGCTGTGCCGTATCACCGTAGCCGGATGTTTCTCCGCGCGGCGCAAGTAGGGCGTTACTTGGAATATTTTGAACATGGCGTGAGCCGTTCCCGTGATTTTTTGAACTTAATATGCTTATAAACGACTCCAGTGACGACAAACAAACTGCGTGAGACAAGGCAGACGATATCGCGCATTCATAGCAAACCACTTTCAAAACGGGCGCGCACTGACGTCACGGGTCCGGCGCTTCGGCGGAGTGATACACTACATGAGGTGGTGCAGTTCTGGAGTTGTAACTGAGTATAGGGCTTGTGGGGTATCAAAATAAAGGTCTCGATGAGGGGAGTCACCTGGGACAAAATAAAAATTGCTTCCTGGTTATAGTCATGAGATAGTCGCGTGAGTCATAGATTACGTTAAAAGTCAATATTATGCCACTAGGGCTTGTGGGGTATCAAAATAAAGGTCTCGATGAGGGGAGTCGCGCGGGACAAATTAAAAATTGCTTTCTCGTTATAGCCATGAGATAGTCACGTAAGTCATAGATTATGTTAAAAGTCAATGTGATGCCACTAGGGCTTGCGACGTATCAAATTAAAGGTCTCGGTGAGGGTAATCACGTGGGACAATTTAAAAATTGCTTCCTGGTTGTATTCATGAGATGGTCACGTGAGTCACAAATTGGGTTGAAAGTCAAAGTGATGCCACTAGGGCTTTTAGGTATAAAATTGAAGGTCGCGATGAGGGGAAAGACTTAGAACACATTAAAAATTGCTTCCTGGTTATGGTCGTGAGATAGTTACGCGAGTCATAAATTGGGTTAAATATCAAAATGATGCCGCTAGGGCTTGTGAGGTATAAAATTACTTGTCTCGATGAGAGAATTACGCGGGACAAACTAAATATTGCTTCCTGTTTATAGGCATCAGATAGTCTCGTGAGTTATAGATTGGGTTAAAAGTCTAAGTGATGCCTTAGAGCTTGATTTGAGACCTTTGACTATCGAGACCTTTGATTTGATACCTCACAAGCCCTAGTGCCATCACTTTGTCTTTTAACCCAATCTAGGGCTCACGTGACTCTCTCATGACTACAACCGGGAAGCTATTTTTTATTTGTCCCACGTTATACCACTTATCGAGACGTTTAATTTGATACCGCCAAGCCCTTGTGGCATTACTCTGACATTTAACCCAATCTATGACTCACGTGACTATCTCATGACTATAAGCAGGAAGCAATTTTTTATTTCTCCCACGTGATTCCCCTTATCGAGACCATTAATTTGGTACCTCACAAGCCCTGGTTACATCAATTTGACTTTTATCCAAATCAATGACTAACGAATATTCAATTAAGTACCTATACTAGGTGATTAATTAAGCCGAACGCATGTCGCCCGGACCTAATTTCTGACAAAAAAAGGTGAGTTTTGTATGACTAACATCATCACGGTAACGAGAGGTTGCCCCTTTAAACAACACGGAAACACGTGTTCTCCACACCTACACTCCAGGGCATGTCCCGACCATTTTTGCGATTTTCTTCCGCGGGTGGTGCTGTTGAACGGCGCCAGTTGCGCCACCTGTCTGTCCTACGTTCGTGCCCGTATTTGGTTTCGAGAGTTAGGCATTGTGGCAGTTTCCCCTAAAATTTCGAGTAAGCGAGCAATTTAAATGCGATAATTCATGCCCATGACACCATCCTCGTATTCACTATAGTAATTAGCCAAGATTGCTGGATAGTCACGTGACTGTTTTATTGCGCAGTTCTTAGGTCGTCTGGTTAAACTGGTCACATAACCTAGTTTATCTAACTTGGATGAAAATACAGGCGAGCCCGCTTATAACGAACACAACGGGAAACGGAAATCACTTCGTTATATCCGCTTTTCGCTATATCTGGACAGAAAATCTATGTATACCAATGGTAACAGGAAATGAAGATTTGTTCGTTATAACCGCTACATCGTTAAAACTGGGTTCGCTATAAGTGGGCTATACTGTACACTGCACCCGGATGGTTTTGGTTGCCAACTAATTTACAAAGCGCTGTCATGTGTTGTGCACTGCGTGGGTCCTGGATTATATTCGTTGGCGCCTGTATTATATTCACTGGCGCTGGGATTATATTCACTGGCGTTTGGATTATATTGAGCGGGAAATCCTGTAGAAGGTATAGACCGTTCCATCAGGCAAGGGGGAAACGTACTCTCGTACTCAGCGGTCGCGGCGCGCGGCCGCCTTTCCTCCTCTCTGGAGTGGTCGCGCGATCACGGCGGGCCCGGCGCGGCTGCTCTTTTGCCTTGACTACGCTTCGTAGGCATCGCGCGTGCGGGTTTACCAATAATTTACGCATTCTTTTAATTACGTGTTGCTAATAAATGAGCCATACTAGCAGCTTGTGAGTTCCACACTTTAAAGCACACAAAAGTCTTGGCAATTTTGTTCTTCTGAGCTCTTACTGTCCTACCTTGGAGTAGTGGCACAAAATTCTTCTACCTTCTTTCCAAACTAAAATGGGTTACTGAAACTTGCCTGTGCCGCAGATCGTATTAGTTCCATCCACCGTTGCTCCGGTCACATTTAGGCATACCCGGCTCCAAGTATTACGTGGGCTGGAGTTGGCGATCTTCGCAGTGACTACTACCTCCCTAGGTTGTCCCTTTCCCCATCAATGTGAGCGGAAGGGGGAAGGGGGCTACTGAAGGGGATTCCACCTCCTTTCTTCCCCCATCCCGGACTCGGGCAAAATAAATTTTTTCACTCACTCACTCCAGCAAATAGTTCAGTGTATTACCCAAATGTGATGTCTCGTTGTCCGCAACAACAAACCTAGATAAAAGCAACGCAAAAGCGAACGCTTGTCTGGTTGCCCAACGGCGGACGCCTAATAATAAGTTGGCCAACGGCGGACGCTCTCCAGGAGCTGTGCTGTTCATTTTAATTATGTTGTACATTAGTTGCACGGCTAAATTGTGCTGCAGAGCAGCTTGCAATTCCAAAGAGAGGAAGTTTTGTTTATAGTTGGCGGCAGTGTTGATATATCGATAATATTTTATACAAACTATGTAATATGCCAAATATTTACTAAGTCCACCCAAAACTACCTGTATTAAACCCTGAAGGGATGTGAAACCAGAAGTCTGTTACACTGACGTCGACACACGCTTCTGTTTGTTGCCCATGGGCGCCGAGCGTATCACGGTTAGATCGTTTTAATAAACATCAGTCTTTGCAGTAAAGCGATCAAAATACCCGCTTTAGGTGATCCCGGGCACACACACGCAAACAAAAAAAATGTGATGAAGTACTGCAAACGTGTTCGACACGGCATCGTTTACCTACCGTGGACCACGCTACCTCGAAGCGAATTTCAGCTCCACCGCGGCCTTAAAAGCTACCGATTTAAGCCAGATCGCTTAAACTGGTCCTATGCAACAACTTTCCCATTTAAAGTATATTACGGAAAGGAACGTACAACGCGCTACAACGAAAAATGCACCGAGCCGCCGTAGGCGCCCATGTGCCGCGGAGCAAACGCCCAAGCCAGCAAACCGGCCAGCTACGAGAGGGCGCTGCGCACGCAATATGGCGGCGCCCTCGTTGGAACGGTCTATACATAGTACCTGATAATTGGGACGACCCTGCGGCCGTTGGCTGCTGACTGCAAGGATGCGGGCTCGATGGCTACTCCGTGCGGCCATTTTTATGATGTAGACGAAAAACGAAAACGTCCATTTGTCGAAATTTTGACTTCAGGATTCCTAGGCGGTCTAAATTACTATGGCACTCTGCAATCTGCGGTAGCTGCGCACAGTGCCATAGTGCGCACAGTGCTGCGCACAGAGTGGTTTTTGGGGCACAAAATGGGCCAATATTATTGAGAGTGTCTTTCAACGGAAAACATAAAACAAAGGGTACCACATGTTGTTGTAAATCGTTCTCCGCTATGTTCATACGCGAATAATTTACCCTTTTCCCTCATCACCAGTTGAAACACCAAAAGGTATATTTGGCTTTAGACATCCTGTTCTCTGTCCAACCAAACGTCTCATCATGCACTGAGAATGCACCGAGCGTCGAGGTGCCTATCGTCAGTTTTTAGGACACGTGCACAAGTTCGCGTCTTTTTAACGGATTCAAATAGTGATAATAGGTGTAGCAGAGAAAACTGTTAGCGCATGGTACGCACTTTATCCTTTTGCAGGGATCTGCATCTCCCAACCTTGCAGGCACAACGTATTTCGTCTTGGAAAAAACAGCAGCACTGTAGTAGATGCGCAAGGGGAAAATCAGGAGGGTCTCATTGTTTCATTTCTCATCAATTTCTGCTTTGCCTTGTGTTTTCTCTGTTTACCACTTTTTTTTTGTTTTCGGATATTCACTTTTACTGCCCAGTCTAATTGGCTATTTTTCTGCTATTGGAACTCGTTCCGGAGAAAGAATAATGCTGTTGAAAAAATAAAGAGGGTCTCCTTAAAGAATTCCTTTTCGTGCTCCAAGCGTCAAATTACTGTTTCAGTTTGCAATCACACAATCTGTAATAAGATTTAGAAATTTAGCGGGAGGAGCAATGGCGGGGGTCAAATAGAGGCACCATTTCCGTCATAGCTATCTCAAAAGGCATTCCACTGATCAGGCGCAACAATACAGTGACTGAGTGTTAACTAAAGCTTATTTTAAACAAATTTTTGGCGTGCACCCTTCAGAAGGTGACCGCTAACAAATTATCTGGGGTGAACAAACAATCGAATTCATAGGTAGCATTCACACGGCAGTTTCAAGTTTGGACGAGTCGGTAGGTGTTCAAACTAATCTCAGCGCGACAGACGAGACAGACAGAAAACCACAGGACGACCGCTTATTCTCAACTGAATGTGTTGAAAATTCCACACACACATTTATACCAAAGGTGAGCGACACCACACGTGTCAACGTTGCATACAGAAAAAGAAGAAAGAAAAACGTGAATTATTTGTCGTTATCCACGAACTGAACCTCTTTATCAGTAAGCGCCACTGAAGGGTGGCTCACGCACTTTTCGCCCCTCTTAGTACTATGATAGGTTTCAACTATTCCTCAGTGTAACGGCTTCGGGTGCTTGGTAAGAATATCAGTTTCCTCAAACACCAGGTGGCAGCCGCACGTCTTGCAGTGTGAGGGCCATAGAGCTCACCCTGTGGTTATTCTTGTGTCTCGTCTGGTGCGCTGTGATTCATTATGTTCAAATGGTAGCCGTACGATCTTTTTTATGCTACAATTTATGAAAAAAAGTATACCGCTGGTATTTATGCATGTCCCCTACTAATTCGCGGAGTTGACGCGCCGGTGCGCAGGCCTAGTTCTAGGGGTGTAACGGTCAGCGCGATGGGCAATTCCATAGAGAGAGAGAGAGGATTGAGATTTCAACAACAACAAAAAGGGAATGATGGAAAGTATATCCCACAGATAAATGCACATCTTGATGGTGGCTTTATTTATTCCCTATTACAACATAAGGGCTAAGCAGGAAAGTGGCTGGTAAATATTCACAAGTAGATATGTTTTCTTGACCTAATTGCTTACAGCTGCCTTCGGAATGGCACAACTTCTATTCAGAATAAGTAGTATTTTGAATGAAAATGAATTTTATTGTCCTTTTATGGTCGTCTTCAACTACAAAAATGTTTTTCGCACTTGTCTATTAATTTCACTCATCGAACCGTTTCCAGAACCGGTTCAAGCTTCCGAACCAGTTCGCGAACCGGTTCGGCGCGTGATTTAGTTGAACCGGAACTGAACCGGGACGAAATGAACTGACGCAAAGAGGAACCGTCAACGAACCGGTATTTTTTTTAATCGACACACTGGATGCAAGTAAGCTTACGACGTGCAAGCCTTGCGTGAACAAGACTATCCTAACCATGTTGTGCGATGTTAGCTGAATGGAAAGGCTGCTTACGTTAAGTTTACAAGCCGAAACGAGGTTTAATGTCAGCATAGGCGTTAGTGAGGAATCAAGTTGTTACTTCTTTTTACCACTGCTTAGCCATCTTTCTTAATCTTATTTTTATTTTTTGTACTATTTTTCTTACCAACCACTATTGTATTATTGTACGAACACTCTGCTATCAAGTCCTGAAAAGCTTCCTTTTTCTCGTAGCTAGGCTTTACAGCCACTATACACACCAAAGCAAGGATATTTGTATTCTATATACTCAATGCAATTCCTAGTCAGTGTCTACTATCAGTATTCGAAAGTATTCTATTCCATTCACAATCAGTTCATATTCATATTCAATTGTTCATATCAATTGTCCAAATACTTTACTAGAAAACGGTGATTGCAGAAGCCGTACATTTGAAAAAATTACAAACAGAAAGCATTTATTCCGCTCAACTCCATAGAAAACAATGTCTTCAAGTTTTATTGCTAGGTTGCAACCAGTCCGTGATGGATGTTCGTCGACCCTACGCAAGTCGGCGCGCAGCCATGAAAGAAGCCATTTCACCTGATGATCTTGAAGATCTTCCTGTGCCTTCGTGCTGTAGAAAGAGATTTACTAGAGAACTTAACAAGCGTCCGGCTGCTCTTAACACGTCATAGGTGCAGGATTCGTGCTTAGAGATCCTTTTTGTCGTCAAAAGTATCCTCCAAAGGGACCTGGAAAACGCTCCCAAGACAGTTATATTTACCAACAGACCTCACCAAGGCAACCATTACCACTGCTAAGCGTTCATTCTTAATTTTTCAAGAGGGCCTGGACGGCAAGTCGCAGCCTGGGTATCCCGGAATAAGGATGCCCTCCACCGGGCGAGTGCCCTGCCATCAGCACTTATGCTCAATAAATGTTTATTCTCCTCTCCTCTCCTCTTGTTCCTTCCAGTTACCCGCCAAGACTGCCGTATTCAACCAGCAGAATCTTCAGCGGTGGCTGTCACTCTGAAGGGTCGTGTCAAGCGGATTATTTTTTGCATTGAATCATGAAAAACCAAACAAATCTTGCCATATTGCTTAACCGAGTTTGTCTTAGCACGAGTTTACTGCGCTTCAACTTGCCAGTGAGCTGATCGTAGGCTTGGTAAAGCAGTATCATCCTACCCGTGCACATGTATGACCAGTATTCACACTCCTTTGAAGGGTTGATTTGATTAATCGTACACGCGGGCGTTTTTGCTTTTCGCCTCCATCAGAAAAGCGGCCGCCGCGTCCGGGAATCGAACCCGCGTCCTCGTGCTCAGCAGCACACCACCTTATCAGAGGAGAGAGAGAGAGAGAGAGAGAGAGAGAGAGAGAGAGAGAAACATCTTTATTTGGGCTTCTATAAAGGCTTCTGCGTTGCAGGGGGTGGGGGCCCTGCTGTTACCAGTCGCCCCTAAGGATTGCTTCAATGTGTTGGAGGAGGGCCTCCCAGGGCTCCTCTTCTGTCAGTCGTAATGAGGGGGCGGTCAATTGTCTGACTGAGGGTGGGTGCCGGCCGGTGCTTTGCGTGCGCTTGCGGAGAGCGAGTTTGAGTTGTTTTTGGGGTCCTCCGGTATGTCGAGCCACACTTCCCAAGTGCCAGGAGAAGGGGAAAGGGAGTCTGTGTAATTGTTCCTTGTCTGCATAATCTCTAAGCAGTGCCACATGTAGTGCTGGTTGTTAGGGTACCCGTGATCGCAGCGTGGGCAGCTAGAGTGGCCAGGTTTATTTTCTATGTAGTGGATGAGCTACCGCGGCGGTTTTTGTTTGAAGGGTTAACCTATTAGAGGAGAATAAAATTTTTATCCTAGAAATGAAAAAAAAAAGAGCTGAGAAATCTTGTGCAGCTCAGATTTTTTGAGGCGCTTCATCGTTTCCTTTGTTTCGAAACAACGGTTCCTTACTTACGTTCGAACTTTATCAGGCCCGAAAGTCCTCTTTACACTCACCGCTTCTGCTTGATCTGTGCTACAAAACCCGCACGAATACCTTGACTCTGTCATGACTCG
Source organism: Haemaphysalis longicornis (assembly GCA_013339765.2). NCBI lineage: Eukaryota > Metazoa > Arthropoda > Arachnida > Ixodida > Ixodidae > Haemaphysalis > Haemaphysalis longicornis. Next base: position 12,526,275 of record CM023457.1, read on the forward strand.
CATGTTCGAGATGAAGCGCGCTCAAATGCCTTTGAGGACAAAGTGGAACTGAATCGTGTCGTGGGCCACATACCCGTCTTTCTCCAGTTTGTTCACTGGCACAGACATGAACTGCGTGTAATGCTGGCTCTTAATGTTGCTGTGATGTTCAAATCCCGCCGGCCGCCAGCCGTTCAAGGGGTTCCCAGAGATGTCACGTTCGCCCTTCGACGGGTGCGCGATCTTCAACGTGCCCCAGACAATTGAAGCCGGCCTCCATACTTTGGCTGTAGCCAATGGGGTCCCGGCCCCGTGCAATTTAGCGTAGGCAGTCAGGTGCAGCACGTTTCCTTCCAGGGTCTCCAGAAACAGCAGAACACGAAACCACGACTGCTGGCTGTACCACACTGTGCAGGTAGCGTAGACGTGTTGGTCGGTTTCCGCCGCTCTTGTCTTGAAGCTCTGCCAGCCGGTAAACTCTAGCCGGTGCTCAGAGCGCCCGATGCCTTTCCTCTCAACTTGCGTGATAAAAGAAGCAACTTCTTGCGCCGCCTGTGAATGCAGCAGAGGGCCCATCGGACGCCGTGAAGTGTCGCGACCGCCGACTTTGGCACCAGGAACCTCCACGCTGCATGACCGCGTTCCTGAAACCATGTTTGAACTAGCGGCTGACTCTTTACATTTTCGTTTTTGCGCTTCCGATTGGTCGAGGACGACTGCCGCATCCGTTTGCGTTCTCATGGTGCGCGTCGAGAATCTCGTTGATGTAAAGGCGTCCTTTGTCTTAGTCCGGGAGGAGCCAGCCCCCTCCCGCAAAGATTTTCGCCAAGAAGTCAGTTCACTTTGAGCCTGGAGCAACTGTTGGCATAGCTCAGCTCCGTCTTTTCTCGACGTTTCAACGAGCTCCAGCGTCGTCGCTTCGAGGGAACGAATGTTTTCCGTGAGCTCGTTCACTTTCGTTTCCAGAACCGAAACCACGTTTGACCCGTTTGTGGTTAACAGAATCTTCAGCTCGGCGAGGGCATCTTTGAAATCTTTGAGGGCATCTTTGGCGAGGGCACCTTCGAGATATAGCGGGCGCTGTTCGCGCGATGACACAGAATCACCCTGGGTGGTTCTAGTGGCAGGTTCGGAGTTATCGGTGCAACCGCGCCTGAGGTGGTCTGCAATGTCGGACTGTACAACTCGTGCCTGGCATCGGCCACAGATGGCCTCGTGGAAGGTGCAGTCACGTTCGAAGTGCTCCAGGACGTCAGCCAGGGTGCCCGTCATTCCACAGCCATGAAGACTGTTCCAGCAAGTCAACTTTGGCACATAGAACCAAAGAGAAAAGAGAAAGGAACGTAATTTTTATTTGTAAGTTATTTTAAGTTTATTGCACTAATTCGGTTAGAGACGATACACGCGTGGGTGCCTGCAATATACTGGGCTTACCTGCGGCGCTGCAACTTTCAAGTGGTGAATATTTTCAAACTCTGCAATTAGCAATTTAGGTGCTGGCAACGGTAGCAGTTATATACTGCGGTGTACTTCTCCTCAGTGAGGCGAATTAGTTGGCAGGAATGCATTAAATGGAACTTCAATTTGTCGTTCTCCTATTCGATCTTGTTTTGCCATCTATTTTCTTAGTGTCTTCGGTTTCTGATGACTGCCAAGCTCTGCCACTCAAGCCCTATGGCTTGGCGTTGGCAGGACCAGACTCTTTGTCCCACTTTCAAAAACGATATACACACCTCACTCATACACTTAAAACTTCATTTACTATGGTGCTGTGAATTTACCCAGCCGTAAGGCCCCTAAAATTACGCAGCCTTCCCCGCAGGGAGGCGCCTGCTCGCCGCGGGCGCGTTTGTCGTCTGCTTTAGCGACTGCTTTGTCGTCTGCTTTAGCGACGATTGTTTTTGGCCTATTTTGACACACCTTCGCGTCCATTGCGCGCTGCCATCGCACGGCTTGATTAACTTGTTCGACAGCCCCTCCTGGGTAACCCGGATCCGACGGAATTAAGCCGGTCGTACGACTAAGATACCTTAAGCATTGATTTGCAGGCCGGGAAAAACAAAATGTAGAGACCACATACAGACATCCTGGCCGCTAGAGAAACGCCTAAGTTTGCGCACTGCTTGCCACGAATGGGACTCCGTTTTCTAAATTGGTGAATACCAATTCGGTTGTGTTTTAGCAGGTATTACAAAAGGCGAAAAGAGCAACTGGTTCTGATACATAGTGATTATAAAAGTTCCCTCAGCTTTCTCGCAATTCTCAACTAGTTTAATCGGCATAAATGGGAATCACTAAGCTCACATGACGAATTGTTTCGGTGTCTGCGCTTGTGTGCCGCGGTGGTGTTGCCCCGAGCTAGCAAATCAGGATGGTTAGGTTCAGTCGCTGTCTCACCCTTCGAAACCCTTCGACGCTACAGAAACCTACCTTTTTCCTGCCAGACACCAAGCCTGCCGACGCACAGCCGGGACTTCTACAGCGGCGGCGTCCGCCGCTGTAGCCCGGGCGTGGCCGACGCTACTGCGTTCGACCGGGACGCCGTCCCCGCGAATTCCAGGTCCGGCTGGCAGAATCACTGGTTTCACATAAAGCCACGTGTGTGAATTCAAATGATGACGCATGCGCAATTGTTGTGGGTACCATTTAAAGCTTTGCTTTCCAATCACCTTCACAGCGTGGATTGCAGCCAATTTTTTCGCAATCAAGGCGTGTCAATGTCAAGTCGCATAAAAGAGGTAAAGTATACCAGGGTGGTAGCCTGTCGCGTCTTCGAACAATTTCAGGTAAAGTGGCTAGCATAGTCAGTTCTTGGCATTTTTCTTCAAAACGGAGAACCAATAGTGCGATTGCTTGAGGTTTGCTGATAAACAGTGTCCCAGATTGGAATTTTATAACTATATATGAGGTAACAGAGATGTTTTGGGAGTCAACGGATCTTTAGGATGTACGGGAATGTCAGCATAGTTCTTCTGTTTGCAAGTAACAGTTCTTTGCCTTCAACGTAAAGACTGTTTGCGGGTGATGTCCAGTACGCTCCAGACGCGAGACGCAAACCTAAATTATGAAGTGGGCCCAGTCGTTTCAAGTAGGCCTGCCTCACATAGTCCTTGCAGGAGCGTACAGCAGAGCGTTAAATTTGTAAAACGCAATCCCTGTTGGAAACCCAATGTCTGCGTGACAGAACTTTAGGTATGTTTAGAGCTCGGGATGTTTTCTTTTTCAAGATGTTGATGTGAGGCAGGAAAGTGAGTTTTTTTCCAAATGTTATGCCGAGAAATTTGTGTTCGTTTTGTATGGGCAAATTGATTTCCTTTAGGTGTAGGGTGGGGTCGGTCTGTAAACCTCGTTTCAGTGAGAAAAGAATAGCCACTGTTTTGTGCGGTGAAAACTGAAAAACATTTCTGTCTGTCCATGTTGTTAGTCTGTTTAGAGTCAACTGCACTTGTCTATCACATGTCGCTACATTGGAGGACATACAAGGTATTTTAAGTTCATCAACATTGAGCGAATGCATAATCGACTTTGGAATTATTTTTGATATGGAGTTCATTTTATGACAAAAAGTGTTGCGCTTAGAATGGAGCCCTGAGGCACCCCATTCTCCTGTACAAGGAAACTCGAGCGGGTTAAACCTAGGCGCGTTTGAAATGAACGGTTTGCCATGAAGTCATTTCCACGGATGCCTAGTTCTACTAAATCGCGCTTGATGTCAAGCCTCCATGTGGTCGTAACCCAGTATATCTGACTGTTCTTCTCTGCTTGTGCGTACGTCCGGTGCTGTTAAAAGGGCAAGTGTGTCGGGGGGCGTATTCCCAAACCATATTCCGTAGGGGCCCAGGCCGACCACACCCCCTTCAAACAGCGACGTCACAGCGTGACGTCACTTTCTCTTCGAGCGCGACTTCATGCGACGTAGTTTTTTTTTTTTTTTTTTTCGTTTTGAGCGGCGGCCAAAGCTGGGGCTGCGGCGCTGGGGAGCTGACGCACATTTAGTAGAAGTTAAAGGCCCAACCACATGCAGCGTACTTTCGGCGTTTTCTCGCGTGGCGATGCGAGCTGACGCGCGAGCAACGCCGAATGCCGTGGCCGAACGTCTACGCTCGCCACGCTCGCCAGATATCGGCGTCGACACAGCGCGAGAAAGGAGCGGGAAGCGGGCCCTCTGGCGCCATCAGGGGTACACGAATGCAACCGGTGCAACTTCTCGATCGCGATTGAGCGTGCCGTGTAGCAGCGGGAGTATAGTGAACTAGAATACAAACTCGAACGTGATTCAATTCAATCGCGATTGAAAAATCCTTCCTGACTGTTCTGTGATTGAAAGTGCCCGTGTCTGCGCGTTGCCGCCGAACGACGCTCGCGCGACGCGCGATTTCGCGTCCATATAGTTTAACCTTTAGCACTCTCGGTAAAGTAAAGACAACAATTTGTTTTGGTGTTTTGTGGTCGCGCTGCTTCGCGGCGGTCGATGGTTTCGCTCCGTGCCGGAGCATGACGTACGCGCTGGGAAGCTTCAAGCACGAAGTATACCTTTGCATACCTGTTCTCGCTTCTCACTTTCCACACTCTCTTGCGAGCCTGCAGACGCTCGTCTTCCATCCTGTTCCTAGTTAAGCTAACGCTGGGCGCGTTGCTCTAAGTGCGCGCGCAGGCGGACGCTTTTTCAAGTACATGTGGTTCCTGAAAGCGAACACTCTCCATCATTACAGTGAAGTCGAAAATGTTTTTTTTTTTATCTTGGGTGGTCTTTTGGATTCCGTACCGAAGCGCAGAACGTTTGCTCCCAATCCGGTCGAAGCACACACGTACGTCGGTCGTTCATCTGCTGTTATCAGCGAGCGTGTTGATCCGTTTTTATAATTGTGTCATTGCCGTCAAATCTGAACAAAGTAAGATAAGATGATGAACGAAGACGCACTTAGCACAACTTTACTTGCTACTTGATTTAACTTTGATGTTATGTACCGACTGCAGCTTCATGGTATATTCAAAGTGTGAGCAAAGCAAATTTCGTGGCTGCCTTGATACTGAGGGTACCGTCGAACGTCACTTGTAGGTTAAACGGCAAGGCACTCTGGCCCCCTTTGTTTAGCTTGAAAAAAAAAGAAAAGCCGGTGAAACCCTCACTCAAAAAAAAAAAAAAAAAAAAGAAACGAGGTTTCGCCAAGATTCGAACCATGGACTTTTTCAAAACAAAACGCCAGCACACAAGCGCGCAACCGCTCGACCACGCCAAAAGAAGACGCGGGCTCCAAGAATTCGGTACCCTAACAGAGGCTGCCAACGAATATTGTCGAGTGATTTGCTTTGGTCATATTTGAGAGATTTGAGCCGTGGTAACGCTTGTTTCTTACGCACCCATCTTGGATCCGAGGGCAGTTATGCTATTACTACAAGCGATGCAACCACAGCCCCCTTATTTGAGTCAAGATAAGCTATCGCAAAACCTCGGTCTTCCCTACGCAAGCCGGTAGCAACGAATGGAATGGCATGCGCCGCTAGCATTCTGGCGTTGATAAGGCTTGGTCGTCACGCACCAATCTTGCAGCCAAGCCCCATCATGCTAATACTACAAGCGACGTAGCTAGAGCTCCCTTATTTAACTAAAAAAAAAGCTATCGCAAATACCCGATCTCCCCGATGAAAACCAAAAAGCCACAAATGAATGAGCGCTTTCGAACAGAAATAGCTTGCAATTTGTCTCGAGGCAGCCGATAACTGCAAGTTAAAAAGAAATTGATTCTCTTCTGCTGAAAGGAATGACCCCAAAGCACGAGAAGGACGTAAAACCCGACCAACTGCTGCCAGCTTTCCGCTGCTTTCTCGCGCTGCGTCGGCGGATATCTGGCGAGCGTAGACATAAGCGTTGCTCTCGCGTCAGCTCGCGTCGCCACGCGAGGAAAGGCGAGTACGCTGCATGTGGTTGGGCCCTTAACTTCTACTAAATGTGCGTCAGTTCCCCAGCGCCTCAACCCCAGCCTCGCGCACGGAGCGAAACCATCGGCCGCCGCAAAAACGAGAGAAAAAAAAAACCACGTCGCATGAAGTTGCCCACGGCGAGAACGTGACGTCACGCTGTGACGTGGCCGTTTGAAGGGGGTGTGGTCGGCCTGGGCCCCTACGGGATATGGTTTTATGGTTTAGGAATACGCTGTCGGGGGAGTACGTCCCGTTTAGCTAACGAACTTGCTCCCATATTTTCTTTGATGTTACTGAGCTGTTTCTGGACGAAACAAAAGTTTTCTACGAGACTATCTCTGTTTTGAGGCAGATTTACCTTCTAAAATTGATGAGATTTTCCTGCGTTGGGTGCCTTCGAAAGGCTCCCCATGCTTTATTTTGCAGCTTTTTTGCCTCCTTACATTCTTGTGTCCAACAGACTTCGTAGTTTTGCTTCACCACTCCCGCGGACTGTGGAATAGCTACGCGCGCAGCATACGATGCAGGATGTAAACAGTTCACTCACTTCGTCAATACTAAGAGTGTCCGAAAAAAAATTGTCTAAATTTGCTTCTAATTGTTGGTGATGAATTAAGTTACATTCATCAGCATAGGTGATGAATCGCTGGAAGCAGAGGGCGAACTAATAGACGCATCTATGCAGCTAATCTTTCCTGAGCTCGGAGAGCAGCATTTAGTTTTACTGCTGTTATGAAGGCCGAAGTTAATTGATAATGTAAAATCCCTCTAAAATCTGGCCTCTTGCATCAGTCTTTTCACTCCCACAAAAAGAGGAGTGGGCATTAAAATCGCCAACTATTAAAAACGGCTCTGGCAGTGGGTTAAGTAGGTCTTCTAAATCTTGCAGTGTTATTGTGAGGTGTGGTTTGAGGTACAAGCAGCACACTGAGATTGTTTTGGACGCTACTAATGTGGCAGCCACTGCTCCTAACCTGTCTCGTGTGCTCGCGCTGCGATACCATTTCGGGTAATTAGGGCAATGCCACCAGAGAGCCGGCCTGTTCGTCTGCTCTCGGTGCAACAAAAGACCTGGTATCCTGGTAAACCGTCGCTGTCGTCGTGACAGTGCAAAAAGACATATGGCCGTCATTATAATCCTGCTGTCCGTACCTCCATTTTCATCACCTTGTCAGGCGCGAGAGCGAGATGTCGTGACAGTCCCTCGACGTCGAAGTGCACTCCGTCCAACGGACAGCTGACGCCTCGGCAGAGACAGCGCCATCGAAGCAGACATCCCAGCAGGACTTGCACACGGTGTGGAACACGGCAGAGGAACAGGCGCGTCGGGATGAGACGGCATACGCTGCAACCCTCGCCGGAGGCACGGCACTTCGAAAGTTGGTCGCTCGGAAGTTTCCACGCCAGTCGGAAGACCAGAGACGCGGTACCAGTTGCCGTCCGGCATTTCCACTACGATTGGCGGTGCAGTGCAGTTAACGTCCACTCGTGGCTCAACCATATGCTAAACGGCACAATGGCGGAAGCGAGCCCGATTCGCCGTTCAAGTATGCGCTCCTCCCAGAATCGTTTCGGTGATAAGCTGCAGTGATTATTTATTGCTGACGCTCTGTTGACGTCCACAATGTACGATTGACCAACGGACGACTGAAGCCAGCATCACAATCTAGGCTACGATAACAGATAAGGGCCCCATTTTCGTGTCCCCTCTGTCTTACCCCTTTACAATGCTAAAGCGATAAGGTTGGCGAATAGCCCAAGTGGGAATCCTGAAAGCAATATCGGCCCCTGGAGACAAGCGATCGACTGCGCTTGCGAAGCGACGTAGTCACGATCTATGTTACTGCTGCTGCGGTAATTAGGCGGGCATAAAAGGCGGAAAAATATGTATAGACGAATTTTAATGTTAGCAACTACCAGAAGTTAGATAAAACTGCTAGAATACAACTTCGCAATTACGATCATAACACATCTGGGTGCTGAGCGGTAAACGGTCGTCGACAGCAACAAAAGCGTTTGTGTTCACCGAAAGATTTTGCGGCTACAGGGGCAGTTTTTTTATAGAAGATGAAAACCAGACGAGCATTAGGATGATTTCGGAACACGTTTAAAGGCTACACTAACGATTCGATACCGTTTTGTTTGAATGAAAGACCACAAGCAGAGCAGATTCTGTGTACACGAGATCGATGATTTGTTCAGAAATAAACAATTTGTAAATGATTTAACAGAGGGGAGTTACGTAATACGCAAAATAAATTTAAATTCCCGCGCTTCACGCGAGGGGAACACGAGTAAATAATTGGGGGTCGACGCCGCGTTCGCGTAGTAGGGTCCGTTGGTGTTGGTTTTAGAGAGAGGAGAGTTCGCGTAGTGGAGCGAGCGTCAACAAGGAAGGAAGGAGCCCTTCCACGCAGTGACTGAAGCACGAGCGAGCCGCATTTTTTTGCAGCGCGTGCAGAAGAGGGAGAGCAGTCGCATGCGCAAGCAGCTGCTGTTCCACGCCCCACCTATCACGCCCCTACGCCGAGACCGCGACGGAGCGAACGGGTGACTACGACGCATGCGCGTGCCAGCTGCTGTTGAGAGAGAGGAGGAAGGAGGAGAGCACCTGCTGGGAAGAGCTGTGGACGGGTCTGTTTTGTTCAGCCTGAAATGCATTTAAAATATTGCGGAGCCTAAATTTCAATGGGAAGTAAAGAAATACGGGTCTGTTTTGTTCAGACTTCCCGACCATCATTGATTCAGAGCATATTTGTTTTTTGAGATCCAGAAATCAATTTGTTTATTTGATGACAAAGCGATTAACAGAGGGTGCATAGTTACGTAATACAATAACAGCAAAATAAATTAGATCGATAATTTGTTCAGAAATAAACAATTTTTTTTTATCCTCATGACAAAGCGATTAACAGAGGGTGCATAGTTACGTAATACAATAACAGCAAAATAAATTAGTTCAGCTACCGGCTTTCGTTAAGGCTGCAGGTTATTTCTCGTTTTCTTCGAGGTTCTTGCTAAAAAGGAAACCTTACCAAGAGAGCCCAGGGAACTCCGAGTAAACCAACCAAAGGCACAAAGGTAGGTGCACAAATACAGTGAACGCCCGAGGGACCGTAAAACAATTGTCAGATTACAAGAGGCCACCCGCCAAAAAAAATGGCAACATGTCCTTGTTAGAGGTGTGCGCCTCGACTATACTTTACAAATAGTGTTTGCTATTCTATTCGCTGCGCAGTTTTACCGTTGGAAGTATTGGTTGTTTTAGAATATTTTTCGGTATGTTTTTGCTCTGTTGCGGAGGAAGTTCCTCGTTCTCCATCGCTTGCGGCTCTTCTTGTCATCTTGGCGGCTCTGGGCAGGCTTGAAGAAAGGGTAGCTACGATTGAGGCCAAGCACGATCGCCTGGCGGCTAGGATCAACGCCTTAGAAGTCAAACAGAAACACGGAACATTAAAGAAGGAACGAGCAGAACGACTGAAGGAAGCAATTGCTAAGAGAAGGAGACGCTTAGACACCAACCAGAAAGATGAAGCCGAAACAACGCAACAAATCTAACCGCACACGGGTCGTCGACGAGGTGACCGCTATATGTCAGTGGAACTACCGAAGCATAAAAGCCAAGGAGAGGGAGCTTATCCTTTACATAGGGAGCCAGGACGCACACCGACAACCCCTAGTCATAGCGCTACAAGAGACCTAAGCCTTGCATGCCGGGGTACATTACGTATACCGACCCGACCGAAAAGAGCACCACCGTCCTCGCGCGTAATACGGTCGCTGCGACGCAACACGTCACGGCGCAGCACGGCTGCGACCACACGCTGGTCGAGCTGTACGCGAGAGACATTGGGCACACCAAGAACGTATTCATACTGAACGTTTAATGAAGACCGGGAGCCAAGCACCGATACAATTTCGATGCCATACTGAAGGACGCGATGGGGCTAGCAAAAGAACGCACGCTCTTGGTTGTGGGCGACTTTCGCGGGCCTCGCCTCATATTGGGCTATAAAATTGCACCCAAGAGAGGCAATGCTCTTGTTCAAGCCATGGGAAAGCACGAGCTGTACCTCATCAACGAGCCGGGAATCCCGACCCTAACGGGTAACAGCGTGACCAACGACACGACCCACGATCTTGCGTGATCCTCAGGGCCGCTGGAGACGAGGTGGAAGTGCGACGACGCCGACCTCGGCTCGGATCACAAAATCATTAGGATAGATGTCCTCGGGCCTCAATATAAGGCGGTGTACGGGAAGGCGAAGATAACGGATTGGGATAAGATGAGAAAGCACACGAGTTAGAGGAAGCAGGAAGAAGATGCCGAACCATCTGCGGAATCCTACGGAGACTGCGCCAGACGAAAGCAGGCCACGCTCCAAAAGTACACGCAAGAGATCACCACGACGGTAGGACACGCCTTTCGTGGACGCCAGGCTCTCCAACCTGTGGGCGCTGCACCACTCGCTCACTCGCAGGTGGAAGCGCCAGCGACGTCACAGGAAACTGGCTAGGGGCATCGCCCTACTCAACAAAGAGATAGAGGCGTAGGCGGCCAAACTGTGCAGGGAAAACTAGCATAAAATGCGCGAAGGTCTACAAGGGCGATTGTCGGCGCGCAAGACCTGGAAATTGTTGCGTCACCTCATCAATCCCGCATATAGCAAGTCGACCACGAATCGGAACCTGACCAAAGTCATCAATAATTACGACGGGGATAGCGCCGAACTGCTCAGAGACCTGCAAAAGCGTTACCTCCAGATCGAAAAGGGCCGGTATCTGCCACCACAAGTGTACGAGGGGACCCCTAACGAGGAGCTGGACAGACCCTTCGCCATCTCCGAGCTATGGGCCGCCATCGACGAAAGCAACAGAAAAAGCGCGCCCGGGGCGGACGACATCACCTATAAGCTACTCTTCAACATGTATGGCAGAACGGCCAACGAGCTGCTGCAACACATCAACGAGGCGTGGGAAACGTAGCGACGACCGCAAGAATGGAAGACGGCCAAGGTCCGCTTCAAGCCGAAGCCGGGCAAACCACCGTCGATCGAGAACCTGCGACCCATATCGCTCACGTCCTGAGTGGGCAAGGTCATGGAGAGGAAGGTGTTGCAGAGGCTGCAGAGACACCTCGAGAAAACAGGACAGATGCCGGCGACCATGTTCGGTTTCCGCAAACATCTCGGTACGCAGGACGTCATGGTTCTGTTGCACGAACTCGTCATCAAACAAGCAACCATATCGAGCCCTACAGCCATCCTGGCCCTCGACCTCAAGGGGCCGTTCGACAACGTCGCCCACGCCAGCGTCCTGCGTAACCTGAACGGGACCGGCTGCGGCGCCAGAGCTTTCCACTACGTCCGCAACTTCCTCGAGGACAGAGCGGCCGTTCCGACGGCGAAGACGGACCCGATAACGCTAGGAGAACGCGGAACACCCCAGGGGTCCGTAACATCGCCCCTGTTGTTCAACCCGGCACTGCTACCCCTGCCTAAACTGATGGAACGCATTGACGGGTTAGGCCACGCTTTTTACGCCGACGATATCACCGTCTGGACGAACAGGGCCGGATCGGAGGGGTGGATGGAAGAAACATTGCAGCGCGCAGCGACGACGGTCCACGAGTACGACAAGTCGTGCGGCCTGAGCTGCGCCCCCCAAAAGTCCGAGCTCTTAGTAGTCCAGCTGGGCGTCGGCAAGAGGAGTGCACATGCATGCGGCCTGACGATCGAGATCGACGGCATCCAGGTCGAACCTACTCAACAGTGTCGGATCCTGGGGCTGTTGCTCCACAGCGACGGCAAGGCGGACGCGGCCGTGGACAAGATATGACTAACGTCGGAGCAGGTCCTCGGCATGCTCCGCCGCGTAGAAAAAAGAATCGGGCATCAAGGATAATGACGCGCTGCGCCTGGTTCCAGTCTTCGTGATTACAAGAACCACTTACTCGGCTTCATACCTTAACCTACCGGAACACAGAAGACAAAATTAGACATCATCTTGAGAAAAGCCACGAAGCAAGCCCTTGGACTACCCGCGTACACGTCGAACAAACGGCTGTACGAGATGGGGGTCCACAACACCGTGGACGAGCTCGTGGAAGGCGCATCTCGCGCTCTCTCTAACCAGAGGGTGCGTCTCAGCGGGTTCCGAACACGGGAGGAGGATATTGGAAAAGATCGGATGGAGGCCTGAACCGGTGCAAACGTCCGACCTGCGTCCCCGAACGTTGGAGCGACAAGATCAACACAAAAGCCTCTCCCACGCAACATGGCGCCGGGGGAGGATGACGACAGGAGAAAAGGAGCGCGCCAAGGCTTTGGAAACGCGCTTGGAAGGCAACTCCAACGTCATGTACGTCGACGCCGCCCTGTTCAAGGGAAGCGACAAGGCCGCTTTGACCGTAACAAGAGGCAGGCTCGTCGCCGTGGCGTCCACGAGGACAAGGAACGCAACAAACGCTGAAGAGATGGCGATCGCATTGGCACTAATCCAACCTGGGGCAACGCACGTCGTAACAGACAGCAAGAAAGCCTACGCGAACTACCGCGGTGGGTTGATCTCCTCCGAGGCGGCGCGCGTCCTCAAACGACACAAAACACCAGACAATGAGGTAGAACTGATTTGGACCCCCGCGCACTCCTCCCTGTCGGCGACAACATCGCCGACTATTACGCCCGAGACATGCTCCGCCGGGAGGTGGAGGAGGAGGGGGTCAACTCATTGACACCAATCACTACCTATAAAGATATCATTGCAATGTAGAGGGAAAACAGACAAACACTACCCGAGCCTCATCCCTCCCTCACCCGCAGGGACCAGACGATAATACGCGGAATACAGGCAGGGTCTCTGGCCCACCCAACACTACTACACAAGATGTATCCGCACCAATACCCCGAGCTCTGTCCGTTCTGCCAGACTAGCAAAGGAACGTTACAACACGTCATCCTAAAGTGCACCGCACAAAGGCACCAATACCCGACACACCCTCCCCTTCTCCCCTTCCCCTTGATGAGCGATGGGAGATCGTTCGGCTCAGTCCCTCCGCAAACGTCCACGCGAGCCTAGCGGCCCGTGGGCGGGAGTTCCTAGCCCGGTACGGAGCCTGGAACTGAGGCTCCGCTCCCGTCGGCGGGTACGCTCACTTTCTCGTATAATAAGGTTTGATCAATCAATCAATCAATCGGTATGTGTTCGAATAGACCATTAGAAGTTGGCTCCACCGCCCAACATGTACTTATTAGCTTCACTGCTCGGCATGTTCCTTGGGTTGGCTTTTCTGCAATACTCCAAAGTTGTGCAAATAAGCCTCAGACGTGCAAGTCTTGCGCGAACAAGCATACCCCAACTCTGGGGTACGATGTTAGCTGAAGTGAAACGTTGCTCGCGTAAAAAAATTCTGCAGAAATTCAGAGAATTATCTACTAATGCGTAGTATTCATATGCCGCTTGTCTCGAGTGTGACTTTTTTCCAGCCAAATTTTTGGTTTTTTTCTATAACCTAGCTGTCCGACCAATTATCTCCAATTACGCTATTATAACGATTATGGGTGAAACTTTCGCGAAATATTCAATATTGTAGAAATGCCACGCGTTATACGTTTTTCCATTTTCCGTAATTTTTTAACATTTTTCCTATTTCTAGTTTTTCAAAATTTCGTCCGACCAATTTTCTCCATTTACGTTATTACAACGATTACATTCGGAACTTTCGCAAAATTTGCATTATTGTGGAAATGCAGGGCGTTACACCGTTTGCCATTTCCATCATTTATTTTATATATTTTTTTTAGTTTTTCAAAATTTCATTCGACCAATTATGTCCATTTACGCTATTATGACGATTACAGGTGGAACTTCCTCGAAATCTGCATTATTGCGGAAATGCCATTCGGTATACGTTTCGAAATTTTCCGTAATATTTTTATACTTTTGTTATTTTTTAATTTTTCAAAATTTCATCTGACCAATTATCTCAGTTCATGTTACTATAAGGATTACATTTGGAACTTTTGCAAAATCTGCATTACTGTGGAAATGCAGGGCGTTACACGATTCACCATTTTCCGAAAGTATTTTATATTTTACTTATTTTTTGTTTTTCAAAATGTCGTTACACCAATTAGCTCCATTTACGCTATTATAACGATTTCAGGTGGAACTTTCGCGAAGTATGCATTATTGTGGAAATGCAGGGCGTTACACGGTCCTGGCTGTGGGGGTACTCGGAAAAGAATGCCACGCATTAATTTACAAGACGGAACGAGATTTAATATCAGTATGGTGGCGTCAGTGAGGAATCAAGTTGTTACTTGCTAGTCATCATGGAGGAAAGAAAAGCTATGCTCGTAATGCTTGCAGTAAGGTACTGATCACCCGGCCCAGCCTCTAGCATGCCAATACCAAGGGCCTAAATTTTCAATGATGGGGGAGGGAGGATGCAACCACTCAAATAGGCTCCCTCTATTCGCATCAAACAGAGAAACTTGCGTTTCGTCACAGCGACGTATAACAATTCTTTTCCCGCTGTGTAGCCGTCTTTCTTAATCTTCCATTTTTATTTTTTCGTACCAATTTCTTACCAAGTACTACTATTATATGAACATCAGCTTGTCAGGTCCTGAAAAGCTTCCTTTTTTTCGTCGCAACGTTTTACAGCCACTATACACACCAAAGCAAGGATATTTGTATTCTATATACTCAATGCGATTCCCAGTCAGTGTCAACTATCTGTATTGGAAAGTATCCGATTCTATTCACAATCAGTTCATATTCATATTAAATTCGCAGCCCCCCAATTTGATATTTGCACGCCTTCTGGGCCAGGTGCGTCCAAATACTTTACTGAAAAACGGTAATTGGAATGGCCGTACATTTGTAAAAATTACTAACAGAAAGCATTTATTTTGCTCAACTTGATAGAAAACAATGTCTTCAAGCATTTTTGCTCGGTTGCAACCAGTTCGTGGTGGGTGTTTGTCATACCATCTCATGGTTGCCCGGCTGAAGCCTTGCCTGTTCACATTTTTTGATGGCGACACCTCAATCCATTCCATGCCAGTTTGCGGACCTATGATTACTTTCAGCAGGTTGCAAATGACACCACAGTTCCGGACGGCTTATTTACCACATCTGTGATAAGTCAACATTCGTGGGCGAATTTGGCACTGACGAAGAACTTCAGGCCTGATCACATAGAATAGCAAAAAGAAATAATGTGTCATCAGCACCTTAGCCCAACATTGCATATAAGTAAAAAAATTTAAAAAAGCAAAAATTTGAAGAGTTAAAAATGAAAGAGAGAGTCATTGTTAATAGGCTGAGAAGTAGAGATCTTCGAAGAGTAGTAATATGCACCCATTTTATGTTAACAGAAATATTACACGCTTTTGTGCCCATCTGTTCAGCGCAAATGAAATCGTTTATTTGCTCACAGGTTGACAAAAGGCACTTAACTTGTAACTCTAATTTTCCTTCCATTTTCTTTGATGGAGTATAATGTCATACCGTAACTACAGCAGTGGTGAAATCAAGCAGAAACCAAATATAACATCTGAAATCTGCCGGATATGTATTTTGCACTTTTCAAGACACTTGAAAATGAATGCTGGACGAAGGTATGCAGGATCCCAAAATACGGTGTCAAGTCCGTAATGTTGTCACCAAAGAAATTATTGAAGTAGAGTCAGAGGCCTACTTTGAATTAAGTAAGCTTAAAACCCCTAGGAAAAGTCCTAGTGAAAGATAGTAGTGAAATCCTTGTTGACTTAGTTGGGTGAAGAATGATATGCCCATTTTAAAGCAAGGTCTTGGCAGTTAAGATATTGAAAAACAGCCTCAAAAAGTGCTTTTAAACAACCACTTTATTTTGGAAGAAAGAACTGTACAGAATGTATGACACAAAATACAAATATTTATCATAAATATTCTGTGACTACAAAGCACTGCAGTGTCTTGAAATGCGTCACTGATAGTGCCAATATAAATCTTCGGTTAGAAAAATAAGTAACAGGAACCGACTGCCCCACCACGTGGCACATTTTTCAGCAACAACATGCAATATGTCCCTGCATTCTCTTGCTACCGTTTTAAGATAATCAGTAAAGAAACCCCAAAAAGGAGTTTTATATTTGTGTTATAGCAAACCAAACCTTTTTGAAAGACTTCCTTGGTCACTGCAGCAAAGAAGCAGCAAGACTTCCCAGACCTTTCCGTGAAAAACCAGTTCAATGGCCATTTATTAAGAATGCTTTTCCCCCCCAACCTCTCTTAAAAAAAGTATTTTCCAAGACTTAGCGTTTTCATTTTCATCTTCATTTTCAAACATAACCTTCTTATTGAGTACTTTACAAAGATAAAGATACAATTAAATAACACTTAGTGTATGCCAACACCTTGAGGTATTTGAATGAACCACTAAGAAAATTGTCATTGAATGTTGCATTTCTGCAGACGAAAAGTAAACGAGAGTGGAATGCAATGAAAGTTTCAATAACCTCATGCAATCCTGACTATTCGAATTTGGATCAATTAGTTTGTAAAAGTAGCAAAAAAGGAAAAAAATCGAATACTCGACCATTCGCTAATAAGTTCAGACACTTCCCGAGAAAAAATTTGTATCTGGCAATGTTCGCACCTTTCATATTTCCCCTTCCCATACGAAAGTTGCCAGTGTTTTAGTTGATTGAAGTTGTGGCTTTCAAATGCACCTGTAAAAAGAGCCCACTACTACTTCTTTTTTTGAGCAGGTTCAAATCAGTTGCAGCCCAAGAACAGGCCGCTTAGTGGCACTGCATCATCAGTACAGTCTAGCCCACACATAATAGCCCCACCTAAAGCCAACAAAACCCGGGACCATAAGAATATGCGTTATTTCGATGGCCCATAATTGCAAGTACAATGAGCGTAATGCTCTTTGCCGATGGGTTACAAAGGACGGACGGTGTAAAGCTGGGTTTGCGACATGGGTTGAGTTAATGATGGCCTCTGACCTTCGCCCACACGGGCTGTTTTCCCGAGCCTTCTCACAGGGGAAATTGTGCACTGAGCTCAAGCCAGCTACCCAAGCTACCGTCTTCCCGCAGTCCCAACCTCTTCCCGCCAAGCCTGAAGTCGAGCCTGATGCTTCTGAAAATCAGTTCGGTAGGGGTTAGCGGCAGCAAGTCATCGACTCTGACATGGGAAGCCATGAAAATAATTGAAATTGACTGGGACCATTTTATTTGTGCCACTGAAGATGTTGAAACTTTGAAAGCTTGCACGAACGAGGGCATCATTAAGTGGGGCAAGAGCGGTGCAGGGGGTCAGACGACACCGAAACTTCTGAGCCTGCACCTATAAGCACACCTGTAGCAATGGGCTATATAGAGGACATAAGAAAACTTGTTTATGCCAAGGGCCTCGGCGAACACCATACGGCGGCTTTCAATACCCTGCAGACTGCCATCATCGGGTCTGTGATGAAGAAACAAAAAGCCATTACGGATTTTCTCGCCAAAAAAAGACAAATATTGTGTTTCGACTACAGAATTTTTTAGCGGTTGTCCATCTGCTATAAACTTTGGGACATAACAAACAGAGGTCACGTGACACTCGTTTCGGTAAAAATGGGCTCGACTGTATCTAAAAAAACCCTCTTTCAATCCCCCCGCCATTCAAAGATCACCTTCCTACCCCCACCTAGACACAGGAAATGAAGTTAGAAAAAAAAAATACAGGGATTAAAGGCAATTATTATTATTTATTTGATCTATTTTTTGCAGGACAACTGGCAGCCCTCCCACTCAAGTTGAGGGTGCACGACCCTTGTGAAGGTCAGAGTTCGTAACACCCCTTAAACAGTGAGAGAGACAGAGAAAGGTAGCTTTTATTTAGGCTGAAAGTGCCAATCTTGCCACAAAATCAGGTGGAACTAGTGGCAGCGTAGATAAGGTAATACAGTGCAGTGACTTGCTTATTTTTGCGCAGCCGTAAACATAAAGGTGTTTGTGGTGAACCTCTACTGCAAAGTTGCACCGAATTACGTAACTTAAAGCCTGTGAGGTATTGAAGCTGTTCCTGCTAGCTACAAAAAAAAAAAAAAAAGATCTAGGCATGGTATTTTTTAAAGACCTGAGTCAAGTCAGTTTGTCAGTTTGACTTACACCCACAGCATCTAGCTGCAGGGGTTGAGACTGTAGAGGAGTGCCAAAATGCAAGGTTTTGCATTGTTTATAACTTTGAATACTTGAAGCTCGAAGTTTCTTCACCCTTCAATCAGTGATCACACACTTTGAATTGGAAGCTAATATCCGCAGACCCCAACTGAAACTGAATGAAAATAAACAGGAACAAGTGGTGTGGCTAAAAGGCTTCTAAGGCTTGTGGGCACTGGCGGATCCAGAGAGGGGGGGTCCGGATGTAAATTTTGGAATTGATACCCCCAAGATGATGACCTCTTAGGTCTAGTTGACGATTTTTTTTCTACGTATTTCTTGCATTTCTGGTTTCCCATAATTTCGGTGAATAAAAAAAAGGCTACTATCTTCCTCCTCCCCTTGTCACTATCATCATTATCACTACCGATAGAAGCTGACCCCCCCCTCAGGAAAAAACCTCTATCTGCCCCTACTTGTAGGGGCAGATAAGTGGGACTACAAGCTACACTAAGAAATGAATCCGAGCGAACATATTTCACATGCAAAGGGCCTATCTCCCGTGTGCGTGCGAGTGTGCATCACGAGCCGATATTCCTCGTTGAACGAAAGCACACAGTAGGCGCACTTGTACGGTTCGTCGTAAGAGAGGATGAGCATGTGCCTCATTAGCTTCCACTTCCCGTTGAATGTATACGAGCAAACGGTTCTCCTCCTTGATGTGAGTACCTGTGCTGCACCAGTTCAGCCCTGCAACTGAATGTCAGTGCCGGGCACATTTCGCACTCCAGACGCGTCCGATTGGCATGCGTGCGAGTGTGCTTGACTAGGTTCTCCTTCTGCGAGAACGCGCGGGAGCAGATGTTGCACTTGAACGGCCGTTCCTTTGTGTGGATGCGAATGTGTTTCCTCACGTGGCTTGTGTAGATGGAACTGTACGGGCAGAACGGGACAACAGAAACGTTTTTTTCCGGCCGTGTTGCGAGTCACCTGAGTACTTGCGGTGGCTTCAGCACGAGCTAACGCCACATCACCATTCCCACCAATGTTGGAACTTGTTTCCACGACGCCCATGTCTTGGGTACTGAAACGTGGAGTGCTGGCATTCTGATGCTGGCTGGCGCATCGTCCCTCTTGTGGGCGGCACCACGCAACTTCGGAGTGCGAAACTGCGGCAGCAACAATCAAGACAGAGTAAAATAAAGTTGAACTAAAACCTTCATTAAAGGTCATTTGTCCCTCGTATTATCAATCACTATTGTCAGCTTGTAAAAACTACTGTCATGTACAGTCGAACACGGATATATCGAACTCCAAGGAGATCGCGAAATTGTTCGATATATGAAAAATTCGATATAAAAAATATGGGCTCTGAGACCTCACTTATGGCGAACGATCACTTACCGATGGGCGCATTCAAGAATGACAACTAATTCCGCACTCACGACGCAACAGGACGCTTTATTTCCATGAAAAAAAAAATCGCTGATCTTGGCCTGCTTCTTCGTCCTGGAAATGAAATTAAAGACGCTGGTCTCAATCTCCTCGAGGCCGTCCAGGTGCGACAGCCCAGTTCCTTCCATGTCGCCGCAACAACGGTCGAATCAAGCTGAACGCAGAGCGGCCACTTCAACCCGCGGGAGTACGATCGTGTAGCCGGCCTCCTCGTCCGGACGATCTTCACCACTCGAGCTATCGGCCTGGGTTTCTGCGACCGACAGCTACAATATCCTCGCACCGAGGCTCGAAACAGCCTGAACATTGGTGTCAGCGTTCACGAAGTCGTCGGCAGACACTCCGGCTGGAACAGCAGCCGGGAAAAGGGACGACAACTCACGAAACGTGTCGCCCCATGCACTCGTCGTCGTCGTCGCCGTCTTCGCAAGCTTCGGAAAGTTCGGCCGTCACAAAGCCTGCCTTCCGGAAGCAGTTGGCCACGGTCTCCTTCTTCACGCCGTTCCAAGCGCTTGTCATCATATGTATGGCTCCCAGCAGGTCAACCTTAAGGCTCGGTGCCCATCGCGGAGGTTCATCAAAAGCCTATCGAGGAGTCGCCTCCTGTACCCGACCTTCGCCATGCCCGCGCATTCCTCCACATCCTCCTCAACCTCAATCAGGGGTGCAGGCGACCGCCGAAGAGCACCTACCAGCTCCCGCGGCGTTCGATATACCCGATGTCGGGAAAAATACGGTT
Organism: Haemaphysalis longicornis; assembly: GCA_013339765.2. NCBI lineage: Eukaryota > Metazoa > Arthropoda > Arachnida > Ixodida > Ixodidae > Haemaphysalis > Haemaphysalis longicornis. Next base: position 12,546,513 of record CM023457.1, read on the forward strand.
CGATATAAACGTACGAATTCCTATACTTTTACACAGAATTTTCAAGGGGATAATTTATGAGTTCGATATAGACAATAATTCGATATACCCGTGTTCGATATATCCGTGTTCGACTGTAGTATGAATTGGCCTTAAGACTTTCTGAAAACTTCATCTTCTTCGAGCTCTCAACACTTCAAGCTCTCAACACTTAATTATGTTGGCAGCTATCCTTAAAGCAGCACTCCATTGGGGGAACAGCCTCCTTCAACAACTGTGCCTATAATTGAATATAATGTAATTACACGTTTCGGCCCTGCATCCTATATTTTGGACATGAACCAAAAGACTTCTAGCAATTTGAGAACAAAACCAGAAGAGCTAGTTTTCTGGGAAATAGTTCTCCAAAGACGCCTATATCAATAGATATCACCATTGTTCACTTTTTGGTAAAACTGAACGCTAGAAAGACGAAATTCACTGCAGTGAAGGACAAACTGAAATCAGGGGCCAAGGACCGAAGTCCTAGTTTGATGGCATGCCTGTAAATCCGAAAATACTTGCACTACCAGCCCTATTTTTTGTATGTGGGCTCACTGCTTTCCAAATTCTAGGAAAACAAGCAAAAATAATTTGCCTGCTTTGGATTAAAATTTTAATTGCCTGACGACCTAATTAGGTGTCATGCTTGTAAATCGCTAATTGCTGGCATCGCAAGCCCAATTTTTTATTTGTAAGCCTAAAGGGTCCAAATATTTAAATAAGACATACAGAAAAAAAATTTTCCATGGGAAGAAAAAATTCAGGGCTGAAAAAGTGTTGTAGAGATAAGAAGGTTGTCCCCTCTTCCTGTAGATATTTGGAAACACTGTACCGTCAAGTCACTCCGCAAGCGGTGTGATATGGGTTCGAAACACTGCCACAGACTGTTTGAAACATCCCCTCTGCTAATACAATGCACACATAGAAATAGAAACTTGAAGTTCTAGCCGCCCTTGCCAAGGTTCAAGGCTCCCAGGGAATAAAAATGCGTTTAAACATGAATGCTTAGTTCACGCACATACTAATGTACTATAGCACTAAATCTGACTCACAACATGCGAGTGGCGGCTGGAGCTGCTCTTGAAGCAACGGTGGCGCAGTGCAGTGTGGCCTCCAGAACTAACGGGAGAGGGACTTCAGCTCTTCTGATAACCGTCAGCACCCCCGTGTGGGTGACTACTGCCTTTCATCTAGCACGTAGTGCAACGCTTAAATGCACCCGACGCAGAGCTGTTACACTTGCGCGGGGGCTGAAGAAGTGTGACGCATGTTGCCTTCCTTGCTATTATCACCGATGAACTGCATACGTTTCCACTGCCCCTGAAGCTGCTTCTTCTGTCTGCTTGAAATTTTTACAATGCTTCCTGCAATAAAAGGTGTCTTTTTCTCGCTCTGTTGCATTACTGATGGCGCACTGCTCGGTTTCGGTCGTTTAGGTTCACTCCAAGTAACGAAAACGTACAATAGCCGAATCACGGCTTTTCATGCGACAATAGCAGTGAAACGTCCATACGTCCCAATTTTTAAGATGCTGCACAAGGCTGCACTGAACTACATTCGGCGCATTCACGCGTTGTGCATTCGCTGGGTCAAAGGCGGTTTAGTTGCGGGGGTTGGTGACGGCAATCAGACGAGCTGAACCCCTCTCGCGTTAGTTTGTGAGTACCCCGCTACGCGGTGCCACAGCCGCTTATTAAGGAGCAGCTTTAGCCGCCGCTCACGTGTTGCGAGTAAAATTGTGCATGATAGTACATGTCATGAAGGGCTCTGCACCTAATTGATTTCTCAGGACACTTAAGTCCGCTTAAGTGCTTTGAATGCAAAAGCCCTGTTGTTTTCCCCTAGAGATATTCATCATCAAAGACTCCGTTACTGCCACGTCGTGTTTGAGTCTCCTTCTTCGCGTGCGTTTTTTCGCCTTTTGGCGTGAATTACTCTGAGAAGCCGACTGGCGACACTTCAACAGCACGCCTTTCCACCTGTGTTTGAGTTGTTTGTGGCTGGGGTGCGCCTTTTCTCCTTACACCTTTCCCATGATAGACGTCAGGGCTGCACACACTATACCGTATTTCGAGAAGCCGACTCGTACACTACAGCAACCTGTGAGTGTGTATCACTGCTTGCGTCGGGCTCCGCGGGATGGCAATACTTGTCCAATCAAAGAACATGATCTGTGTTGGACGCTCTTACCATATTTTCGGTCTCGCACCCCCTCAAAATGACCCGCACTATAAGTTGTTGCAGAATTAGGTAGTGAATCAGATCGTTTGCGCGAAAGTTCATGGTTGCGGCTGCTGCCGCCTATGCACGCATCTCCCGTTAAGGAGGGCTAGACATGTGCATATACCGTCCAAATTCCAGACAGAACTAACTTCTCAAGAATTGTTTGATACACTCAAATGGCGTGTACCCACAGATGGCGTTTAGGCAAAACAATCAGTCTTCTTCCTGCGACTCGCTGACAAATAATTCAGCAACTTCAAGTGGGAGTTCCGCCGGCGCATTGCTGTCGTCCTGCGACTCATTGGTGTCGTCTTCGCCAACATCTTCACCACTCGCGGACCGAATCACTCCGGCCTTTATGAACCCGGCTACAATTGTTTTTGTAGAAATGGAGTCTCAAGAGTCAGAGACACATTTGGCCACCTTTCCAAACATCGCGCGTCTCTTGCGTGCTTTCGCAAATCAGTGCAATAAAGGTGTCATGGCGGACGAAAGTGACGCGAACGGAAGCGGCCCGAAAATCGGAACTTATCAGCAAGCTGTCATTTTAAAAATTAGCAGCACGTTTACCTCTTCCAGAGTAACTCTCTGTAATAATTTATAAGCTGTATTTTGTTTTTGCAACTTAGTTTGATGTTACTTTTGAATTTATTCTGAACTGTAGGCCCTGCGCATGCCAGGAAGTGGCGCGCGGCTGTCGCAGGCCATTATCATTGTTTCTGACTAAAAAAAGCTGCAAATTTCTTGATTTAATAACCCGAAGCGACATATGGGCTATGAGAAATACCGTAGCGGTGGGATTCGGATTCATTTAGACCACAGAGCTGTGTCTTTTAACGTGCGCTGGCCACGCACGGCCACCGCGAACCGGATTTATTCCATACATAAGTCGCACCGGTGGATAAGACGCACCAACAAAAATTTCAGAAAAAAAACCGCGACTTATACACCGGAAATACGGTAATGCGTCGACTTCAATGTGAGTGCGATTAATAACCTATCTGCTGACACCACCGTAGAGAATCGGGTTGAAACGGAGCAGACGACGCACGCCGGTATTTTTTTTCTTTCTGCGGCGTGCGGGTGCACTGGCATAAGCCACACCATGTCCGTGGCCGTTTCCAGTGTTGCCAAGCGAAGAAATTGACAGCCAAACTTTTCAGTGGATACCATCTATGGTCTAACTTTGGTTCCACTGCTGGCAACGGGCTATTGTATCACATCGGTAACACACTCGGCTCTTACTCTGAATACCCGAGTTCAATTCCAATATGAACTCCAATGTACCGAACTTTCTCATTAAACTAATTGATTTGCTGCATCAAAATCAATCCACATATGTGGCACAAATTCCCACACACATTTTTGTACGTGGCTTTTGCACTTTAGAGCAGCTACCATTTCCTGTACGAGGCAACAATGCTGCTTTTTCACAGAACAGGGAGCTTGAGGCTTCCGCTTTAAAAAACGAGAAAGTAGCTAATTACTGCAACATCTCACCTGAGTGGCCCTTTGTGTGATGCTGTGGTGGGATGGTTTGGGAAGCTGCGTTGAATGAACGGATGTGAGAGCTGGACTGAGACGGAGATTTCTCAACCCCTGAAGGTAGTGCAGTGGCACCCAGGATGCAAGTTGGCCTAGAAGGTCTGGCTTCGCTCGTCACCATGACCTCCTTTTCTGCCTTCATCAGGCCTGCAGATAAATCACATGATTAGTCACACTTCTGCCCCAACTTCCCTGTTTGGCAAAGAGAAATACAGGACAGTTTGGACCCAAGAGCAATTGCTACAAGTAAAAGCATCAATTCTTATTGGTCTTCTATAACGGCTCTTAAAGAGGTCTGTAAAGGCACTTTAGGGTAGCCTTACTTTACGCAGTAAATGCCCTAACCCTGGAGTACTTCTTTTTCTGTTCAAACCCATTGGAAACGCAAGGACGGTGGCTTTGCCATAAAAACTTGAGTTTTTCAAACTCCTTCGCATCGCAGAAATTCACAGGTTGGCTTCTCTGAATAACGGCAAGCCAGTGCAAAAGAGCCAAATACAGGAGACATTCATACATAAAATGAATATGATTAGTGAAATTTGGTGCCACTCTAAAAAGCTCTTGGCACATTTGTGGCTGTGAACTATCACTCTAGCATGGTCAAACTTTAGCCCAGTTAGAGAATACGATGATATTTATTAGCCAATGGACATTCATAGTAAACTATAACCTTGTAAGAGAGAGTACAGCTGTCATATAGATATTATTTTTTAGGGAGGATTTTTATTGTTTTAGTGCCGCCGACTGACTTATTAGGCATTATAGCAAAGCGTCATTAAAAGTGAAAGTCAACACTTACATTAACCACTGATGTGAATCCTTTAATTTAACTGACAGAAAACTGGGCAACCGCAGTAGTCATTTCACAGCACATAAACAGTTCAGATTTCAAAATATAAATTCTGCTGCATATAAGTGTTGTGAAGCTACAAAAAGCTACAGTGAACAAAATTCTAGTCAGCACTCAAAGGCAGGCAGTGAGCCAGACAGTACACAGCAGCTGCGAGAAAAAGATTCATCTCTAAGCCGTTCAAATTTAAGATTTTTTTATTATTATTTCCGACGACGACTTTGACCTTCAAGAAAGGGGAAACAAAATAGAAGATGTCTCTGCAAGTGCTTTCACAGCAGTTCGAAATATTCTGGTAGCACTTGTGTTGTCACACACATTAGGCAGACTGCCAAATTAAAAAAGGAATATCTCAGTAAGGCAGCAAAACTAAAGAAATAAAGGGTGATGCCACTGCCTCAACCACTGCATTCATTCATCGGGACCATGCTTATTTGCTACACTCAAGATGAAAAATCCAGTTTGTGCAAGAAAACCGTATCCACTTATAGCACGTAGATTACATCCCAACTTTTTCCCTAGCTTTGCACATACAGTCACCAGCTTCGAGGCATTATTTGCGAGGCATGGGAAGTGCAAAATGGAGAACATAAACTGCCGCTAAACGACTTTGGTGCCAGATGGTCTGTGTTACTACTTCAATAATTGGCAAATTATGAGATATTAGGGACTTCAGCTGAACCAGTTTCAGGGCTTAGAAGGTTGAAAAAGTTGTAGCAGGGTACGCAGAACGGGCAACTTTTTTTCCGATCCATTGCAGTGTTCTTCCGCATCAAAAGAACGTCCATATCCTGGAACAAAACCGCAATGTTCAGTTATACATACACACTCTTTTAAACCAATGCAGCTGAAAAGTTACCGTTGCGCATCAAAGCAAAAGGGTGCAAGTCTGCATATACATATTAGCATGTAGCAAACCACTCAAGGCTACAACTACCCAGCCAAAGCAGACCAAAAAGTGCTATGAGGAATTCAAACGCATTTGTACTTGAAGTGATTTTAACTACATCACAGCCTATAATGAAAGCAATATGAAGAGTGGTCTAGACAAAAATGGTACCTTGCAGGAATAACTCCTGCCAGCTCTAATCATTTGATTCGCTCACTCTGTACTTAGTGCCTCGCCTATAAAAGAGCAAACACAGAGAATGGGCGATAATACTGGCCAGAATTACGGAACACATGGTGGACCAAACACCGCAAGCAGCTGATGCAGGTACAGTACGCACCATGCTCAGCAGGCCAGGAATTGTTAGCCAATAAGGGTTATTTCTAATGCCCTGACCGGCCTTTTTGGTACTGGAATATATAAATAAAATTTAAATTCCCTTAATCAAGGCTAACTCGAGGTCCCCATTAATCTTAGGAGCCATTTAAAAGTTCGACGCCCCAAAACTCACTTTATTTTTTTGAAATCCTGGTAATATACGACAGTTTGTGTAGGCCAAAAAGAAGGCTCCACAGGGGTTAAGCACTTCTAAAGGGACATTGTACAAAAAGAAAATGCCGACCCGAAAGATGAACGAATGGAAAAATGACACAGATTGTAATGTTGGTTGTAACCAACCTTCATTATTTTGTTATTGGAGTTTCTAAACTAACATGAGCAAATATGCGGAGATCTAATGCATTGCGCCAAGACGAAAAACCACGGCTTGGTTGGGCTTGTTGGCTTGGCATCGATCGTTAGGCTGATACAAAGCACTGTAAAGAGGAGGCAGGGGAAGCAACAAGTAGCAACAAATCGAACGCTACGCGCGAATAATTTTCTCTGAACCTTCCCTTCACAGATACAAACAAGCGCAAGCAGCAGCAGTGTGTGTGTATCGATGCTTTCGATTATCGCAACTTGCTAATGCGTGCTGATGCGCGCTCAGCCACATGGGCTAGAAAAAGGTAGTTATTTAAGTGAATGAAATGTCTGAACGCCCAAAACGGCGGTAGTACTTGGATGACTTAAAGCCGCGGCAACGCAGACGGGATAGCGAATTTACCGAGCACAGCGCTCAAATGCGTTGCTTCGGAATTTAAATTGCTTAAGCAGACGAGATAAAATTTTAAACGAACGAGCGTGTTAGTTATTCGTCGACGCCAAGTTGACGCAAAAACATTTTTGAGGCACCTTCCAGGGCGGTACGCGTAACTTTTATAAACTCCAACAGTTCGGTCTATGGGTAAAGGGCTTTGAAACACCAAGGACTTCGTCGCTGCTAGCGAACGCTTGCGAGCGACGATTTCGTGTCATAAGAGAAACTATTTCACTTCTCAGACCGAATAAAGCGCTACAAAATGCGACCAAAAAAGATATTGTTGACAATGGAAAATTTGAGACATGCAGTTGCCAAATTGTTTTGGGGTCTGTTTTTTCGAACACATCCGGCTGGCGTTTTCTCTATGCAAAACTCTTAACAGTACACAACACAGCGACTCATAAATTAGCACGTAGAAAGAATATTTTGCCGCCAGTTCGCGATAATCTTGTCTGCTCCGCTACTGTAGCTCTGCTGCTACAGTGCCTAGTATATTCTAGGCACTGTACTTGCTCCAGTTTCTGATCCATGGGCGCTGCCATTGCTGATGATTTCGCACTGCCGCCGCTGCTTTCAATCAACAATAAGAGGCACAATTAATTTTCTGAAAATCGAGTCAGTCTTAATTTATTAAATGTTTTAATAAAAAAAATGGGCAACTTATATTTAAATAGTTATGCAAACATAGCTGCAGTGGCTGCACAATTTCGCTATTCGATTTATAGAAGCTGCAAAGCCAAAGCAATCCGTTGCGGTTGTCGCGGCTATTTTAATCTCTCTTTGCGCTGTTGGGCTCATTGTGCAGCAAACAAAAAACAGCCGTTTCTTTTAACAGATTAGTCCCCCGGACAGTTGTATCTTTACAAAAATGCAGCTGTCCTCCTCAAGCCTCAAGATGTCTGCCTGATATCCTTTCAGAGCCCCAAAGATGCTTTCCAATTCGAAATTGCCTCAAGCTAAAAAGGCGGCCTTGACACTGATGTAGCCAACTTTTTAGTGCATGTCGTTTCTTCTGCGTACTAAAATATGCCCTCCTCCTCGCTGATATCTTCATTCTCATTTACACCGAATGCCGCTGCCTTTTCGGGAGTCTTTCCAGTGGTCTTGCTGATAAATACTGCGAACCTCTTGGCGACAGAGCATTTTGACGTTTTTGCTTGTATTGTTTAAGCATTTCTCAATATCGCTAAACCGTGTCAGTGAAGCGTGATTTTAATGCTTTATGGAAGTCGAACTAACTGCGTAAAAACAATATAAAACAAAGTGACTACACACACACACAAAAAAGAGAATACTGTGAGCACAGCAGAAATAATTTTTTATAGCACTTAACAAGCATTACAATAGTTTCCACAGATAACAATGAACTATTGCAAGTGGTAGCCACTTAAAGGACAGGTTAAAAAGCTTAAGGCATCTACAAGTCATGCTGTGAATCACAATGTGAATGAACTGTATGCGAAATGTTGACTAATAGTTTTTGCAAATGCAGAGGGTGCTGCTTCGGAACCGAGTACAATGGCTATTACCCTTGAGGCAGTGGTACATGAGTCCTGCTGAAACTTTGGCTCAGCTCTGACTATCCCTGTGTAAACCTCAACATGCTTTGTGAAAAAAAAGAATTCAAGGAAAGCTCACTGAACATGCTCACGCAATCTTTTGACTCAGCAGTGGCGTGTAAAGAACATGGTTCATTATTTACAACTTGAGCATGCCTCCAACACGTCCGGAGAGTTCGTGATGACTGATTAGCTCTTGAATTCAACCCATACCTTCCTCTTTTATATAGTAACAGTGCTGTGTAACTAAGAGACAACTGAGTAATGCTGATGCTATCATGCCTCTCGCTCATGCAGCCAAGAAAAAATTCTAGGGGTGAGACAGCTGCACACATTGCGCAGTTCTGATAAAATTCTGTTTTTCTGTGCCAGGCTGCTCCAACAGCCTTAAAATCGCTTACATCGCACCAAACCGCTCCAAAACAGCGAGAAAAGTCAGAATTTTAACGCTCACGTCAGTTTCAGAATGAGAGAAGGTCGATGTGACAATGTTATTTTCTGAGCAGCCTGTCAATGGTGCTTTTTGTAACCCGCATCAGCCTATTAGATACTAGTATCGTTCGATCAGCTGAGCTCACCCTCACCTGCTTTCTGGTTCCCTCTTATCCTCACTTACCCACAAATGTACAAATGACAGAAAGAGAAAGACTGAGACAAAACAAGCGATACCTTCTGAATGTGATTGGCTCTCTCGGCGGGTCCGCTGAAACGGCCTTCCTGATTCATTGTTGCTATGGCAACAAAAACATAGCCACCAGGTGAAGTAGCTGCTCCGTAGTTCAAGCACTTAGTGCGTTTTCCTATCTGTTTCGTCATTTTGGTTACGCAACCAGTTGGGTTCAATTAAAGCAGAGAGTTGGGTGAGTTCGTTACTGATGAATGAACTCGTACTTCTAGCGAACTTTAACACTGGACAAAGAAGAAAAAGACGAAACACACGCTAGTGTGAGTTCACTAGAAGTATGAGTTCATTAGTTAGTTGGGTTCCCGTTTAGTCGTTTTATCCGTTGTGGTCCTGAACAGTGACGTAAACGCAGGGCTAATGCTTGAAAACATGTGCCAGATTGCAAGAAGCTGCGTGGATAGAAGGATGCAGTTAATTGAAAACAACAGTCCTACCATTTCACCGTGATTTGTCCCAAAGTATAAAACACGGTGCGTGCATCTATAATCAGGGTTCGGGAAGACAACTTTTGAACTCATTGTGATTGTATAAAGGGCTGAGTTATTGCTGCGTCTCACAGCAAGCTTGCGACCCGGGAAAAGGTAGAAGTTGCAGCACATGCTGCATTGCGGTGACATCTTTGGGAAGCGCCCTATAGCAGTATTGGTTACTGCAAGTGTATAATAATTATATATCTGAAGTGAGGTGAAAAGTGAAAAAAAAAAAATATTGAAGTGAAATGAAGGGAGTAATTATTGAACGCTGAAATACTAATTATGTATATGAAGGGAAATTTAATGCCAAAGGTGAAGTGGCTAAACATGGCAAAGTTACGATCTAGTTGAATGTGCGTGCCTTCGGGATTGAATTGGAAGTGCTGGTGGGGTTTAATGACCGGCACTGCGCTTCCTGAAAATTTTGCCTTGGCTCTATGCTCGTTCTACAACACAGTCTGGCATTACCAAAATAATACTTTCAGCATTCACATAAATAAAAAAAAAAACCTTTTGATTTCAAATAAAAAATACCTTATTACTGCAGCATTTCAAAATTTGATTTTTTTAACGGCACTTTACATTGTCTATGCATGGCAGCCTCAACAAAATTTAAGAAACTTATGAGAAAGTAGTGCAGTAACTAGGGGTGTTTTGGTGCTTAGTATTCCAAACTGATTCAAAAGTGTACTTGTCCCCCAAAGTTGCTACAGATTTGATTTTTTAAAGCTCCTAAGACAATGTAATAATTGTCTGCTCCAACTCAAGGTTATTCTGCTTTGAAAGGGGAATTTCTCTGCTCCAAAAGGTGCAACCCAAATCTCTTGCTGGTGTCTCACCCCTAAAAAGACAGAAACAGTTTTATTTTTATGCCCAATAGCTGCCTTGCAGTGAGTGCTATTGAGCCATCTGTTTAACCATTAGAGGAGCTGTATACTGAACTTAAACATGTCTGCTTTTATTCCAGGAATTTGATGCGGCCTCTTCCAGAGGAATATGCAATTTGTGGCAAGAACTGGAAAGGACAGTCTACACCCTGTGCCCTGGGGCTACTCACCTGAACCTATTAGTCACCTAATTGAGTTCTGTTAAGATTCGTGGTGCCTGCTCATTTGATTGTTTTCAAAGCAGTCTTTGTGTCATGAAAATTTTTTGCTTTGTATAAGTGCCTTGTGTGCCTTCAGTAGGTCTCTTGCATGGAGTGCTCATGGATGATGAAAAAAAAAAAAAGAGTTCCCAAGGCGGTCTGAGTACAATAAGTGAACGTGATCTTCTTTCACATTCTAGATTTTTCAGCCCTGGTCGATCTTATGCTTACATCTTGAAAACGAGCAGTCTCCCAATGATTGACATTGGTGGTGAAAGCATGCATAGGTTTATTTCTTCTCTTTTGAACTACTTGAAACATGCGTTTCTTCTTAGAGCGCTACTTGTCATCTGAATGTAAATGTGAACAGTGCTAGTTAAAATGCAGCCATTCAAGTAGTGCGATGATCGTTCCTGAATTTTTTCAATCATGTGTGCCAAAGCAATTTTTTACTTGTAATGTTCGATAATGATCAAGAGCCCACAGGCTACTAATATTGTGCCTTTCTGCTGCACTTGCCTACTTCATTGATCAAGCATGAGCACATCCCAATGGAAACTGCAATGGTGTTCAAAGAACTTCCAGTAGAAAAGTGCCTTTTTTTTATCAAATTTTGATGATTGCTTTCTGATGGACATCTTGGTTTGAAGCCTCATTGAAATGACTAATTTCTGGTTGCATGAAAGTAGAGTTCTTAGGATTCGACTGCTTACAAGTGATTGTGTTTCTTTTTATGCAAAAAACTGACTAGGTTTTATTTTAACCGGGAAGCCGGAAGGCTGTGCCAGTGTGATAGAGCAGTGTTCAGTGTCATAACTATATTTCTCTATGAGGCAAGTTTTCAGAGTTCATTCCTTCTACTAGTATTGCATAAAATTTCTTTCCCCCAAAAAAACTGCCTTGTAACTTTACATGTCGGAATCTGAAACAAAATCAAATGCAGCTCTTGACCCCTGGCTGCTACCGAAGAGCTACATGTTAATGTTTTGGTGAAAGTTCTTGGTACTAGGATGAACTATTCTTACCTTGGTTACATGCATGAAGTCAAAGTTGCAATATTTAATAAAAAATGCCTGAGAAGAGGCATTAAAGAAGAAACAGATTTGTCCTTTCTGTCATGGGGCAGGCTGAGGTTAGTCTGTACGCAGTCGACTTTCGGTTACCGGCTGGCATCTCATTCACTGGCTCGTGGCATTCAAAGTTTGCCAAACTACGATAATGGAGGGGATAGAAAAATGGTGTGGATGTCCTTGCTTGTAGCCAGTGTTCTTAGATGGGAGCGACTCCATTTCTGTGTCTGCCGAACAAGGTAGCTGGTGACTCAGTTTCCTTGCCACACGACTTGCACGCAGTTGTGGTCAAGATAGAAGAGGATGCTGTGATCAAGATAGAGGATGAGGAGGTGGTGACGGAAGGGGTCGAACCATCTGAGCCGAGCTGTGGAACGAGTGCAAGTCCGCAACGTTCCGAGACTGGCAAGACTCCCCCGCAGTTGGACTGCCACCTGTGCCCATTCATCGCAGAGTCTGAAACTGCCCTCCTGGACCACATCAGAGGCCATACACGTGAGCACTCTGTTTTTTATTGTAGATATGTAATGCTTGGAAAGAATTTTGTGCATCTACAACTACCTACAAAACTTTGACAGGACATAGAAAATGTATACAAAAACCATCTTTGGCATGGAGGTGAAATTTTATGAAATGGAAGGGATATACATTGGCGTTTTTTTTTTTTTTGTAACAATTATTTTTCAATCATAATGTTCTCATACCGACAGTAATAATGATTGCAGTGGACTGGGTGTCAATGTAAATCACATATAAATGGAATAGGGTGCAATTAAATTTTTATTTTGTGACTTGAGAGTGATAATACATACTTTCGCTGTCACTGTACTGCCAGCAATTTTTAAATAACAGAGGAGTAAATGCACACTTTTATTATATGCCTTTTGTATGGTGCCTTACGTGAAGGTGCTGTTAGAAACTAGATGCTCTTAGTTTGTTGTAAGTAATTAGGAAAATTTAAATCAGTTTGTGTAAATATGGAGTTTAAAGTGCTGCGCTGCCTGGCGTGCCACACCTTCAACTTTGACACACTTGAAGTTATAGAAAGGTTTTGCTTTTCACTCAGTGCATGCGTTACTAGTAGTACTTACAGAAAAACGGGTAGGTGGTATGAGTGTTAATGAATACATTGACATCAGATGCACAAGCGAATTATAGCCTCACCACATTACCATACATACAGTCGGGTTTGACTGTAATAGAGATTTTTTTGTGATCTTGCTAAGTTTTCAGCTTCAAAAGTACGCATTTGTGAGGAAGTACGAAATTTTAACATTTATACATGAGTCATGATAGCTTGGACACATGCACTCGAAGCATTATCCTCCATCTTGCTGCGAGAACCTACAACAGACCATTTTGTGCTTTTGAGCACCGACAGAAGGTGTCCCCATGGTTACCAACGTATTATTTGAGATGTTGTGTTTTGGGGCCCAGACGACAGTAGGACTGCAGACCAATTTGTGCAGTAACTTGGCTGGGTGTCTGTACACTTTAGTAGTGAATAGCAATTCCAGGAGGGGATATAAATTATTTACGTTAGAGAAACACTGAGCACTGCAGACTTCAAAGGTGGTTGAAACGTTGTTGTCGTCGTCTTTGCTGACTGCATACGCATGTTGCTGCCCTCCCGACATTGCTTGGGGTCTTGAGGACAGCTTGTGTCCCGCACAGCTGATGTTCACCTCACGGGAGTGTGTGTAATTAAGCGTCAATTGATGCGCGGCCGTTGTCCCAGCTGGTTGGCTCAGTGCTGGTCACTGCAGGCCATCTGTCCACTTTCTTGATGCTATTTAATTATAATAAGAAACACTGATATTGAGATTGAACTTGCTTAGTCTACACCTGAAATATGATGCACCCAATAGTGAAGCACTGTGACTTACTACTTTGGACTACCTGGGCATCTCTACTGTGCATTAACATCTTGACACATGCGCGGTCGTATTTCCTTTGCCTCTGTCGCAAAAACAGCCAAATTGGCCGGAGACTGAACTTGCGTTCTTGGGCTCAGCTGTGCAATGCCTTAGCCACCGTAGTAGCTAAGCAGTTTCTCACCATCAGGTGTAGTAGGTAACTGTGGCTAACTTCAGACTCCGTTGCATTTGTTGCATTTCTTTTTCATTTTTTCACTTTGGTGGGTTTTCGTGGTTCTTTTTTTAGCCAAGGGAACAACTTGTTGTAATGTATAAGCAATCAAACTCTTCATTTAGATCTCTTTGAAGTCAGCTGCTGTTACGTGTTATTCTGTTGCCTCGTAGTGCTAGTAAGCTAGTGCAATTTGTAATTGCCACTCATATTCAGGTGCTTTTTTTTTTTTCCATTTTCAGGTTCTGTAACCTCTGCTACCAGTGAAAGTGTGGTTGGCCAGCCAACTCCCAAGTTGTTCACTGAAAGCAATGGACAAGTAAGTCGAGAAAGAAATAATTGGAATTTTTGATCTGCTTGAAGGATGGAATTGAAAGAGTAATAAGCAGCATACAATATGCCCATATAAAGCCGGAGAACAGGTCCTCTTTATTATGAAGAGACTCATTAATTTGCTAAGCAACTTAAAGCAACGTCTTAAAGCAACTTCTTTTAATTTTCAAGCAAACACTGTGAAACTTCTCAGTCTTGTTGCTTTTCCACTACTGATTTCAAATATGCCATTATTTTTTGAGTCGGTCAATTAGTTACCAAGATAATTAGAGGTAATTAGCCATTCTTGGTGGAACAATAGACAAAACAGTGTTAGTCATAAAACTGTAATCTTTATATTTTCCAATAATATGAACCCTGGTGAATTCAATAAATGAAACAGGTTTTTGATGCATCACTTGAAACTAATTTTACAGCTCATTAAACTTTGAAGTGTTTGAAATGGGTACTTGAAATAGTTCCTTGCCACTGGTGCCACCAAGGTTTAATGAGCTGGAATGCCAGTTCCAAGTAGTGCATCAAAAAACTTTCATTTATTGCATTCACCAGGGTTCATATTATTGAAAAATATAAAGATTACAGTTTTATGACTAACACTGTTTTGTCTATTGTTCCGCCGAAAATGGCTACTTATCTCTAATTGTCTTGGTAACTAATTGACTTAAAAAATAATGGCATATTTTAAATCAGTGGGGAAAGAGCAGCAAGACTGACAAGTTTCACAGGGTTTGCTTAAATTAAAAAAAGTTGTTTCATGACCGATGTCCCCCCTTAAATGCGAATTCTTAATGCCAGCTATGAAAACTACAACCAGCAAAGAGGTTTCAGCTTTAATTTAAATATTTTAAGAGTAGTTATTAAACCTGTGAGATGACTTAATTCTGGTTTTAAGTAATTTTTCACTCTTTAAACCTGGAAACAGCCGAACAGGGCCCAGATTTTAGAGGGACCGCTTCCATCTGTTCATACCGCCTGTTGAAGCCGAGCAGTAAAAAGTGCATACCTGTCAGTTGGCTTTGACACACATTTCAAGCTGGAGCAAAGAATTTAACCTCCGGAATCTGGCAAGGGCTGACTTAGAAACAAGGCCAGACAAGCATTTGCCCCTGAGTTTTCATAGTGGATGAGGTCTCCACTTTGCCAATTGAGACAAGTCTGTTTTTGAGGGTAGTAATGAGTTTTTATTGTTTTGTACGCCGTACCTTACTCTAGGTGTACCTGGGGGAAGGGCTGTACATGCCAGAGGCAAAACTGAACCGCATCTTATATTCAAAGAATGAAGTGAAGGCCGCAAGGGACATGGCCCGTCACTTTTGGACTAAAGCGGAAAGGAAGATTCGGAACTTCACTGGGCGGACTCCGGATGGTGTGGCCAAACAGGTCGCCACACCAGAGAAAGTAGAAGCCGTGATGGGTAAGTTGGGATGTGTGTCCTTATTATTTTAATGGGAGTCAGCAGTGCCACAATTGCAATGTCAACGGGACTGTCAATACTGTTGCAGACAAAAAAAAGAAATTCTGGTGTTTTGGAAATACGCTAAGATAATTTTAAGCAAAGCTTCAGTGTCCTCACTGATACCATTGTATGCCAATACGCCCTGCAGGAAAGCCAACTTTGATAATGATGATGATGAATGATCGTGGGTGAGGTGAAAAAAAAAAAAACGCTAACCGTGGTAGGAACCGAACCTGGGTCCCTTACCGGCGTCTATCCGATTGCTCTATTTCGGCATGGTTGAAGCGGTTTAGAAAACTCAGACAATCAAAGAATCCGTCATGAGAAGAATGGCGTTGCTCTGCATGCCGTAAGGCTGTTAGCCACGGAACGTTAGGCCTAACTTCCCATTTTGAGGTTTAGGACGTTAGGCCTAACGTCACATCTTGGGGTTAACGCATCAATCCAGCAGCCACCCAGAAAGTTGCTTACTGAGCACCAAGCAGCATGTACCGATTCGCGTCGTACACCCCAAACCCAAATATTAGCCTATGGAGTGCACAGCCTGGAGTTGCTTGGGTAATCTAGAAAAGTGGTGCGTACCTGCAGAGTAGACGACATGCTTGCAGTGTGGGATTGGCCAACCCAAAACTCCATCACGGAAAAGCTTCGCGTTCAACCAGCGTCATCGTTAGATGGAGGGAGTCAGGATTTTTTAAATTAGACGTGGGCGCATATTCAGAACTGAAATACTTTGCAAACTGTGTTTGGTATCCCACTTCATGTGCATTGCAGTTTTGCCGGTGAACGCATTCAGGTTTCGAAATTTTTAAATTTACGAATTCTGATAGCAAGAGAAGTTTGCTCAGGCTCAAAGCATGCGTACTTGCAAGCTTCACTGCACGACTTATGTATTCGTGTTGAGTAATGCTAGTTGGTGTGGCATCCTTTCAAGGGAAGTTGCGCTGGGTATTCCCATAAAGACGTGAAAGTGAACGTTTTTTCGTGTGCCCGTCTTTATGAGCATACCCAGCGCAACTTCAGAAGAGCCTCTGTGTTGGTTTTTCTTGCACGACGGTAAAGCTGTGCAAGAAAGCTTGCCGTGTGTAAGCCTTCCGCAAAATAAGTGCACACTAACTTTGGTGTACTTTAGCTGATGTGGAACATTGTTTTTTTTTTAACCATTTTTTGTACCATTATCTTATCATGCACTATTACGTGAATACCCAGATGTGTTAGGTCCTGACTGCCCAAGTTTTGTTTCTGTAGCCTTGTTTTAGAGGCTCTGTACACACTAATGGAAAGATATTTGTATATTCAAAAATATTCGGTGTGATTTGCAGTCAGTGCTTGCTATTAGTATGTGAATCGCAGTCCCAAATTTCATACTTCCACACCTCTTAGCAAATGCTGATAGCAGGAGAGAGGGAACGCGAAGCACGGTTGAGAGTAAGGGTGCTCGCTTCAAAATTTGTAGGCAACTATTACGAAAAAATTAGTTCAGCTTCACTGACTATGCTCGTTGCGAACGCTGATATTAACAGTGAGGCTGCCTGGAATTCCCTAATTGTGAGGCTAAGCTTCATAGAACTCAAAGCCAGAAGATTGAGCCCCGTTTGTGCCAATTCAACTTTGCCATGTTCCACTGCTCGCGCCATCTACTGGAGCCTTTTGTTACTTTTTAACTTGGAAAACCCCCACGAGGGAGCGTCACAAGCGCTTTGTTTTTTCACAGTGTATTTTTTTATGTGCTGTCGCAAAAGTCCAGCAGCCACATATTTTTAATTGAAAGAACAATGCAAATGTCACTTATGCAAATGTCACTTATGTATTGATATCTGGTCTCAAATATGCGTAATGTTTTCTTTTTGCTCAACAGTGTGGACATGTATGAATACCGTATTTACTTGCATAATGATCGCACTCGCGTATTGATCGCACCCCTGCAGTTTGCCGTCAATGTTCGATTTTTCTTCATTTCTCGCACAATGAACGCACCCTGAACTAGCCGCAGCAATATGTCGTATGTGTGCCAAGTCTAGCTGATGATGGTCGTGCGTACCTCTTTCTCCTTCCCTTTCAAACAGGACACGGCTACGTTATTGCGGCATTTTCGCCGATATTAGCGATATCGGCAAGCATGTGTTCAATATTGATGAGGAATGAACTCTCTCTAAAGGCACATAATTATTACTCACAAGACAAAGACAAAAATGCGCTCAGGTTGCTGCGTGGGCAGCCATGTCTGTTTTGATGTCCCTCACTGTGGCAGCGGCAGCCACTTATTGATCAAACTGTTGTCACCTCGCAGCGAACTCGTTCCGGCACGTTCCGTAATTTATGCTCACACATGTGGATTGCTAGTACCGCATGACCACATGTCCCATTAAACTGCTTGTGCAGCCTCAACCAGCAATGACGATCCTAAGCTAATGTTGATACAGCAAAAAGAAAAAAATGAACAACACCCCGAGTGCGTGATGTTTGACATGTAGGCAGAGTGTATATGGACCGGATGGCAGACGATCGCATGTGATAAACTACTAATGTACAGATTTAGCATAATGCTTTTGTTGCTTGCCAAACATTTGCGGTGGTTGCAACAACATGGTGCCCATACATCTTTGGAAGTTTAAAGTTTCAGGTTCTGTGAACAACATGCTTGGCATCCGACGTCATCATTGGCTGGGCATTCTCATTACCTCAGTAATCGGCATACCATGCTTCTGCCATGTTGTCGGCTGTAAAATTCATCAGATAACCTGCCAGCATGACTTGGAATCAGAAAATCACCAGCCAAGACATACATAGTGGATGAACACCCTCTGTGTCACCGGAGATGCTCGAATGCGATGCGCTTTTCCCCCATCTTTGGAGCTTGCCTCTAGTGCCTAAGCGGCAACCACTAGAAAACATGCTCTCTCCACATTGAAAACGGATGCCAATTTGGGGACCAAACTTGGCCAGTTTTGACCATTATACTGGCAGTTTTGCCAGGCGCGAGTAAGCCAGCAAACTGGCAGGAGTGGAAATATAAAGTATTTCGTGTGGGGTATTGTGCTCTCCAATCTTAGAGCAACACATGCTCCATGTGGTTGCCGCAATAAATGGAGCAACCGCTCTGCAAATGTTCACGCGCTCTGCAAACATGCTAATCTTTCTAATGAAAACATTGATGCGGGTGAACCGAATTGCAAACAACTTGCTCCAGCCACTAAGCGTGCACATTGCAATTTTAGCATTATAAGCAGCTTAGATGACTATTTCTTGTTTCCTAAAACTTAATAGCGCTCGTGCAGTAAGCGTCTCTTAAGCGAGCGCTGCATTCCTTAGGCAGCAAAAAGATCGCAAATGTGTGGTGGTGCTGCGGACCGCTCTGCTAGTTCACCGAGTGCAAAAAGTGCTTCCCACACCTTGGTTTTATGCTGTGCGATAAAAGTTGCGATAAAAAAAAGATAAAAACTAACAAACTTTTTCCTGGCACAAATGTGTCGGGGCTTAGTTTGAACTGAGTGAACGAATTGCGACGACCCGCAGTTCATATGACTAAATGCTGGGCTGACTGATTCTGTTTCGTTTCCTAAAACTAAGATTCGTTTAAGATTCGGACTGATTGGTTTCCTAAAACTTAAGCTACAACTCGACAAACACGGTCACGTAAGCGACCGTGCTGCTTGTCTCAGTGGGTAAGTTACAGTGAACTAGAATATTGTTCCGAGCCGTATGAGCGGTGTCAGCCGGCAGGTGCCGCACCAACGTTTACGTGTTCATTCCTAACTTTAATTGTTCACCCCACCATTCTGCGATAAGCATAGCTTGTAAGCGCATCTAAGCCCTGCCTAATTTATTTGCGTTTGCCGCCTGCCGGCCGCAGCCAAACACCAACAATGAGCTAGTGGGTCGCATGGCCATTCCCCTTTTCCCTAATTATGTAGCTTATTTGACGAAAAGTGCGTTAAAATGGTTCAGTATGCACGCTTGAACCAAACTTGTGTTTTATTGGCCCCTTTAATTAAGTAGCCTATACGCCTCAAGCTTACGCTGGCACCTGCCGCCGCTTCTCTCGGCGACGGCAGCAGCATATTATTACTGTCACCTCTTAATACAGCATATTATTACTGTCACCTCTAAATACGTCAGGCACAAGTGAATTCTATTACCACCTCGTTTAGACCTGATACTGGCACATTGAGAGGTTGGTTTCGTTTTGCAGCACGGACAACGAATGCCGCTTTGTTTCGAATGTATATGTTGTAGAAAAATATGTTTCGGGGATGTGATCACCCAATACCTGACAATAACTTGTGCCTTTTATGAGAATATAAGCCGCGCAAAAATGTTAAGTATATTTCAAGGCTCTGGTTCGTTAAATACGTGCCCACTCACGCCTTATAGCAAGGACCAAGGCAAGTTAATGAGACCACGGAAAAATAAATTGTCTGCCAAGTCCGGAAAAGAAACAGAACAGCTTGTATGGGAATGGGAAAACCCAGTGCAGTTTCGGAAATGCTAAAAACGTTTGTCGAACTTAAGCAAGGTCGTGCTCATTAGACCAACTAGATGCGAAATGCACCGCTATTTCGCAGCACGTGGGGAAGGGGGGGAGAGGCCACTTTGAAAATATCGTTGCGCAACAAATTCAGAGCGAAATCAAGGAAATGAACGTTTTAGTAATCACACACACAACCTGCGCAGTTCAATTTCCTTTTGTTTTTCGTCTTCAACGCCCAGGTGATCACTCGGTGGACGCATTTTTCAAAGTAGAGGGCAGGGAGTTCACAATGATGAAAGGTTTGCTGGAAGAGTGGGGTATTTGATAAGGCCATCTGAATTTAAGTTTTTGCTAGTTTCTGCAGGCTCCCTGTGTCGATTGGTAATGTTTCGACGACGCGTTAGGTCACGGGCGCGGCAATTGCTATATAAGCCCGTCGCCGTGCTGGTTGCGGAGGATATCTGTAGCAGATGATGAATGTTTGAGAGTGCTCACCTCAGGACAAGACGACCCAGCATTAAATTTTTTGTCGGGTGCCGAAGCCCAGGTGTACTTTTGTATTATTTATCGTACTTCTTTTGTAGAACGTTCGTGAAATTTGTGCCACATTGGTCGACCAAGCTAGTGATCAATATCCGAGGTATTATACTAGCAATCGTAACTGGCGTGCCGTCAGGTATGAGTGCTCCGGTGGGATATATAATGCGCACAAAACCGATTTACATCATCGTGTATAGGCATCGCATGGCCATCTGAGGAAACGCTGCTTACGGAGACACTGTTAGTACATTTCAGGGCAGTGGAATTACAATCAGTTCCATGCTTATGCCAGGCTTCGCGACATTGGTCTGTGACACACACCTGGCGCTCCTATCGTCCGAATGTACCACACTAAGATGCGCCATAGAAATGTTACCCTCTCGTAAAACAACCACATTGCGAACAGACCGATTGCTTCACATTAATACGTGTTTCGAACGCATGGAAACGGTAAATCTCAGTCTCGAACGTGCCCCAAAAGCAGTGGTGACAGTGGGGAGCTGGACGGCGACTCCCACGTTTGGTTTCGAAACAGGCCACTAGGGGGATTTCAGTGGCGCCCCTACAGGCAGCGCTTGAGGCGTATATATATATATGTGTACCTTTATGGTGAAGCTGTGCTTGTTACAGTCTGTGTACTACGTGGCAATAAGCGTGGTTTTGCCAATCGTTGTTTTTTCGTTGCAGATGTCGTTAGGAAGGTGGTGAAGGACAACCCGACAGAGGTTCCAGCTGCAAAGCGTATCGCCTTTGGAAGGAAGGCAGTCAGGGACATTTTTGCCGAGACGTCCAGAGGACAGCCACGCAAGTCTCTATAGTGCAACAATAAATGCAACATTTCGCAAAAAGGGGAAAGCATATTTTTCTGCTAGTCTTCCTACTCGAACCATGTCGCCCATACAACACCAGCCGGCTTTTCCGCGGCATCTCAAACAAATATCTTTCATATTGCTTGCAGTAAAAATATGTTTTGTACTGTGGTGTTACCGCCGTACACCGTAGTCACACGATGTAACTGAGTTTCACAACTTTGTGACGGAACATTTTCGGTAGTTTTGCAGTATGGAACATGTTTCATTGTACCACGATAATGGAATATCCCATTGGGCTATGAGCAGGGTGTGCTCCAAGTTAGTTTAATGGGAAACATATTATGTACTCTAGTTACATGAAAAAGGTTACGTAATTTGCGATACAAGACGTGTTGTGGAAACAAGGTTTGAATACACGTTTCCCGCACAATGACCACATTTTTTTGTGGTTGAACTGCCAACGATAGATAGTCATGTTTAAATGTAACAGCACAGGAAATGACGCGGGAGACAGAAGAAATTCACAAGACGGGCGCTGTTTTTGTGAATTTTTGTGAAAAAGCACCCGTCTTGTGAATTTCTTCTGTATCTCTCATCGTTTCTTGCGCTGTTGCATTTCAACATGAATACCCACCAGCTCGCCCAACTTTCCATTTTGTTGAGATAGTCAGTCACGGAGTGCTGGTTGGCCTTGCGGGCTTTGGGTGCCTCTGTTGGACTAGCCGCTTTAGCTGCAATGGTTGGCAACCCTGGTGTTGCAAAATCCAGAGCGGGCAAATCACAATGTTAAGGGAAAATTTTTTTACTGACAACCTTGTGTGTGCTTAATGCAACAGAAAACAAGTCATGAACGAATCTGGACAAAAATCATTGCAAAAATTCAAAAGTCCCATGCCACCTTCCAACCAGAAACTCCCTGATCTGATGATTTTGTCCCCTTAAAAAGTGTTGTTTTCCCCTACTTTCGTTGCAGTGTTCGCACATGTCCTTGAAAACCCTTGAATTTATGAGTGTCATTTTCAAGGCCTTGAAAGTCCTGGAATTTTTTAGCGGTCCTTGAGAACCCTTGATTTCTTTCACGGTCATAATCAGTGACTCTGTCTTTTCATAAAAATTTAAGGTGTTTGTCATTGATTTTAAGTTTTGTAGCAATCAAGTTTCCGTGTAGTATGCAAAGTTACAACACATTCAGCGCATTTAATTTAAGCATAAGGCAGCATTGAGAGCAGGAACTCCCCAATGTAACCAATGCCGTGATAAAATCCAATTGAACCCGTATTCTGCCATCTAGCCCATCTAGCATCTTTCTTCCACCGTAGCCTGTGGAAAACTCGCTCATTGCTTGCTTGGCGCTTCTCATATGCTGAGCCTTTACATCGAGCCCTCAGTCCCCAGCAGCTGTAGAACGCCTGTCCACAGTGGCGGCGGTCAGAACAGCGATACAGCAGAGGGTGCTAAGAATCCCTGGGTCCAGACAGGCCACCATTGGAACTTGACCCTGGCAACGTTCAATGTGCGAACCCTGTCTAGTGAGGGATGCTTAGCTGTACCACTAGAGGGCTCTCGGATATTAAGTGGGATAGGACTAATTAAGTGAAGTTGTAAGAACAGGAGAAGGCTTCGTGGAGTTCACTAGTGGGTGCTATTGGGCACCCCAAGAAAACAAAGAGCACAAAGTGAGAGAAATAGCAAGGAATGTGATGGAATTCTTTAGCATTAACAAAAGAGTAGCAGTCGTGATCAGGCGATACAGTTTAAAGATAATACAAGCCTATGCATCAACAGCCAACACGGATGATGCCGAAGAAGTTTCTATGAGGACGTTGAATCAGCAGTGAAGGAGGGAACAACGCAGTTCACGAATGTGATTGGAGGATAACGCAAAAGTAGGCAAGAAGCAAATAGGAGAAAGGTCAGTGGAATCTTTGGAAGAGGCAGTCGCAACAGTCGAGAAGATGCGCTGGTGGGATTTGCAGAGAGGAATAGCCTGAGGGTAATGATCACATCCTTCCGCAAACGTAAAAACACGAAATGGACTTGGAAAACTCCTGACGGTTCAGCAAAAAATAAAATTGACTTCATTTGTAGTGACAGTCCAGGAATTGTGCAGGGCATAGAGGTGCTAGGCCAGATTCGGAGCAGTGATCATGGCCAGGTTCAGAGGATTAGACGCAAGCTAAGGCTAAATCTCAAAAGAGAAAGAAGGAAACTCGTAAAAAGTAAGAAACCCAGCATGAAGTCAGTGAGAGACAGGAAGCAGGAATTCAACATAACCCTTCGGAAACAAATTCGAGCCAATTAAACGAGGAGACAGACGACCGTGTAGACAGGCTAAATGACAACCCAACAATGCCAATAACAGAATTTGGTCACTGAGAGAGAGAACTAGAAGAAGGTGGAGGCCATTAACTTGGTGGAAAGAAATCAGAAAATTCAGAGGCAAGGAATGCAATCAGTCAGCGCAGGGTAGATGTCAATGGGACAGGCCTTTGTCCTGCAGTGGACCTAAATAGGCCGTTGATGATGATTTGAAAGTGAAATGGATACATTGTGATCTGGTCAACTACTCAAGGCTGGTCAAAGCTGATCAAAAAGTTCTGGGAAGGGCGGAACTTTTGAGGTGACATGATAAGTAGGGCAGATTAGGTGGATGAGCATGTTTGGCCACGGGGTGTGATGTTTGTGAGCACTAAGAGGAATGCAAGGGCATACATATTTGAAGTGGCAACTACAAGATAGCGCATAATAAAAGCAATGTAAATGCTATTTTTGACAAGAATGGTACCTCGTAAAAATAATTCCTTCCAGTTCTGAACATTTAATTTACTCTACCTTGTGTTCAATACCGTCCCTACGCAAGAGTGAACAGTCTGTGTGATCACGCAGGCCATGTGGTGGACCAAACGTAGCAGGGCACCCAGTTATTAGCCCCTCATGGTTATTTCGTTCCCCTAAAAATTGCTACATTGTGCAGGCACGTTTAAATGCAACCTTCCACCGCCCCCTTCCTCCCAGTATTTCTTTCTTTTTTCGAAATGCTCGTGATACGCCAGAGTTTAGATTGGGACGCTGTACAAGAGGAAAATGTGGGACCCGAAAGGTGAACGTGTGGCAAAATGACAGGTTTTAAGGCTTGTTGTAAACTACTTTTTTTTGGTACTGGCGATTTTGAACTGGGCAAGCCGCCAGTACGCAAAGCTCTAATTTCAGGAGCCAAGGCGAAATAATTAACAAAATCTTTATTGAGAACAACAGGTGCTGCTGTTGAGCGAGCTTTCAATTATCAAAGCTTGCTAATGCACGCCCCCGTCCTAGCATTGTCCCAGGCGCTTGTAAACGCTGTTTATATAAGTGACTGGAATGTCTGAACGCCCACGACTTAAAAGGAAGCCACAGCAACGCAAAAACGCGATCGTGAATTCGCAGAGCGCGGGTACTGCGCTCAGGGCAGACGCGATAAATGTTGACACGCGTTGGCTTGCCGTCGACGCCAAGCTGCAGCATAAATATTTTTGCTGCGTCCAACTCCGAAATACTATTTTATATGGCTTTGCCACACCAGGGACCTCGGTGCTGAGAGCGACGATTATATTTCCGTTCTTGGCATAAACAAAGCGCGACAAATTGGGACCATTTGCAATGAAAAATTTGGGAACAGTTTGTGATCTATGCCCATGGGCGCTGCCATTGCTGATGTTTTGACATTGCCGCTGCTGCTTTTAACCAACGTTGATAGGTAGGATAAATTTTCTAAAAATTCAGTCAGTATTTTTTATGAGATTTTTAACCAAACAAGAACTTAGGCAATGAAAATTTAAAAATATACACAATTATTAGTCACAGTGGCTGCACAATTTGACTTTCCGGTGTGTAAAGCAGCAAAGCCAAGGGCCAAAGCAATCCGTTGCAGTTGTCGCGGCTATTTTAATAAAGCGCGCTTTTGGATTCATTGTGCGTCGATCAAAACACAACCGTTTCTTTAAGCAGTCAATCCCGCCGTCCGGTTCGCTCTTTACAACAATGCAACTGTCCTCCTCAAGCTTCAAGAGATCTGCCTGATATCCTTTCTGAGCGTTGAAGATGCTTGCCGATTCGAAATAGTCTTCAGCTAAAGAACGTGGCCTAAACTTTTTTTTGAATATTGATACGGATTTTGGCAGCCTTAACGCACGTTCCCACTGGCGATTTGTCTCGTCGCGCGAAAGTGTGAAAAAAAAGCATGCTTAGTGTTGACTAATCATTTTTTTAATGCAGAGGGTGGTGAATTGGAACTGAATGCAACGGCTGTTACCCTCAAACGGGGAGCACACGAGTCCTGCTGAACCTTTGGCTCACCTCTGACTATCCCTGTGTAAACCTCAATGTGCTTTGTGAAAAGGAGTCCAACAAACGCCCACTGAGCATGCTCACGCAATCCTTTGACTCTGCAGTGATGTGTAAAGAACATAGTTCATTTATAACTTGACAGGGTGTCTACCAACCTGGAAAACTGGAAATTCTCACGGATTTCGAATAGTCTGGAAAAAACTCGGGGAAAACTCGTGGAATTTGGGCTGCTATCAGGGAAAATTACTGTACTTTATAAAGGAAGCAAAATTCACGGTAATGCTGGCTCAAGTAATGGCAAGTCAAAAGTGGACAGCCCTCTGGAGCCGTCGGTGATGGCATTGTCTGATGTCACTGGTTCCAGTGAGAATTCGCTTCATACAGCTTGCAAGTCAGTTCCCCCTCCTGACCCCCCATACGCTTCCCTTTGTGTTTTGGCGGGTTTCCCAGATTCCCGAAAGGCGGAAGAAAACGTTGCACACCTTGATAGTTTGCTGGAACACCTGGCACCATCTACTATGGTTTCTAGTTGACGCACGTTGCGAATTTTTGAGTTGTGAATCTGGCGTAATAAAAAAAAACAATTTCTCTTAATTTTCAACTTCAAAAGTTTGCAGCTGCGTTCAAAATATGTCTTAAGTATCGAATAGAGACATTGTACCCCATTTTAACAGTTACTTTTGACTGCAAGCCGGCACTATATTTCGCTGCCAGGGCATGTTTCGGCTCGGTAGCTTTTGCTGAGCGCCAAAAGAACTTTACGTGGAGTCACCATAGCGGGGTGTAGTTGAGGTGTTTCTGATTTCCAATGCGAGTCCCAAATAAATTCTTTTCACTCATCCT
Organism: Haemaphysalis longicornis; assembly: GCA_013339765.2. Classification (NCBI taxonomy): domain Eukaryota; kingdom Metazoa; phylum Arthropoda; class Arachnida; order Ixodida; family Ixodidae; genus Haemaphysalis; species Haemaphysalis longicornis. Next base: position 12,572,925 of record CM023457.1, read on the forward strand.
GCGCAGCGCTTTGATGCTAGAAGTGTAGTGGCGTTTGAGGGCACCTAACATGACAATGTTCAAGATGCAGGTGGCCCTCATCCAAAATAAAAATAAACTCTCTGAAGCAGTGAAATACAGCACTGTGGCGTTGAGTGCGAGCTGAGAACATGGCAGTACGGTTTTACCATTTTTTTTTCTATAATACATTCACTGTGAATTTTACTACCACTCTTATGTTTTCTTTTGGGTGAGATAAAAGTTCCTGGATAGCATTCAAACTTTATTATGTCATATTTTATTTTATACGATGCTTTTTAGAGGGTGACAGCAACTGGTGAAGTGGTGTCAGCCAGTGTTGACATAAAACAGAGTTAATAATAATACTTTATTTGTACTCGTGGTGGGTGAAACCAGGTGTACAGGGCCGCAAAAGGCAGAATTGCCCATATCAGTCAGGCTTGCGTACCCAACCTGGGACCCAAGTTGCGTCACTCGGGGAATTTATCAAAAAGACTCCGGGAAAACCTGAAAAACTCAGGAAATTTGAAAATGTCAACTTGGTTGACACCCTGCTTGAACGTGCCTCTAACGCATCCAGAGTGTTTGTGATGATTCCTTAGCTCTTGAATTCCACCCGTACCTTCCTTTTTGATATATAAACGGTATTGTGTAACTGAGAGGCAACTGAGTAATGCTGATACTAATCATGTTTCTGGCAACCAATGCGTAATAGCATGCCTAATAGCAGCATGCCTGACAGTATGCCTAATGCCTAAGAGTAGCCTTGTAGTAAGTGCCTTCGAGCCATCTGTTTAATCATTAGAGGACCTGTACACTGAACTTAAACATGTCTCTTTTATTCCAGGAATTTGCTGCTGGCCTCTTCCAGAAAAATATGCGTTTCGTGGCAAGAACCAAAAAGAACTGTCGACACCCCATACCCTGGGGCTACTCACCTGAACCTAATGCAGTTGTGCTGATACCAGTGGTGTCTGCACATTTTCTTGTTTTCGAAGCAGAGAATGTGTCATGAAAACTTTTTTGCTTTGATTAAGTGCCTTGTGTGCCTTCAGTAAGTCTCTTGCGTGAAGTGCTCATGGATGATGAAAAAAAGAAAGTTCCCAATGTAGTTTGAGTACAATAAGTGAACACCCGACTTTCTTGCGCATTCTACATTTTTAAGCCCTGGTCGATCTTACGCTTGCATCTTGAAAATGAGCAGTCTCCCAATGAGTGACATGTGGTGAAGGCATTCATAGGTTTGTTTCTTCTCCTTTGAACTACTTGGAATATGTATGTCTTTTTGGAATGTTACTTTTAATCTGAATGTAAATACAAACAGCAAGTCAAAATGGACCTATTCTGGTAGTGCAGTCTTTGTTCCTGAAATTTTCCAATTCAGGGTGAATGCATCAGCCGAAGAATTTATTTACTAGTAACGTTGATATTGATTGAAAGCTCCCAGACTATTAATATTGCGTCGTCCTGCTGCACTCACTACTTTATTGATCATCCATGAGCACATCCCAATGGAAGCGGCAGTGGTGTTCACAGATAACTTCTAATAGGAAAGTGCATTTTTTTATAACTTTTGATGATTGCTTTCTGATGTGCATTTGTGTTTTAATTCATTGAAATCATTAGTATCTGGTTGCATGAAAGAGCTCTTGCAATTTTACTGCTTACAGGTGATTGTGTTTTTTTATGCAAAAACGAGAACTAGGTTTTATTCTAATTTGGGAAGCCCGAAAGGCTCCTAGGCCAAGTATGTGCCAGTGTGATAGAGCAGCGTTCAGTGACGTAACTATATTTCTGTATGAGGCAACTTTTTCAGAGTTCATTCCTTCTACTAGTATTGCTTGCTATGTAATATTGGAATTTGAAAGAAATCAGATGCATGCTCTTGACCCCTGGCTGCTACAGAAGAGCTACATGTTAATGTTTTGGTAAAAGTTCTAGGTACTAGGATGAACTATTGTTACCTTGAAGTCAGTCACATGCACCAAGTCAACTTTGCAATACATATTTAAGAAAAAATGCACATAAGAGACATTTATTACTAGGCAGAATTGGGTGTGGTCATGGTTTCATGGGGTATACAGAGGTTTATCTGTATGAGCAGAATTTCTGCTAACAGCTTGCAACTCGTGCACTAGCTCATGGCATTCCCATTTAGCCAAACTACGATGATGTAGAGAATGGAAAACTGATGTTGATGTCCATGTTTGTAACCACAGGTCTTAAGTTGGAGTGACTGCGTTTCTGTGTCGGCCAAACAAGGCAGTTGGTGACTGAGTTTACTTGCCGCACGGCTTGCATGCAGTTGAGGTCCAGATAGAAGAAGAGGACGCTGTGATCGAGTCAGAGGAAGGGGAAGTGGTGACAGAAGGGGACGAACCATCCGAGCTGAGCTGTGGAACGAGCGCAAGTCCGGAACATTCCGAGACCGGCAGGACATCTCCACAGTTTGACTGCGAGCTGTGCCCATTCATGGCGGAGTCTGAAACTGCCCTCCTGGATCACATCAGGGACCACATTTGTGAGCTCTCTATTTGTTATGGTAGATATGTAATGCCTGGAAAGAGTTTTGCTCATCTACAACTATCTAGAAAACTTTTAAGAGACATAGGAAATGTATATGAAAACCATCTGTGGCATGGAAATGAAATTTTATGATGGAAGGGCTCCTGTGCCCATTCATCGCGGAGTCTGAAACTGCCCTCCTGGATGATGCAAGGGGTATATACATTGGCGGCAATTATTTTTCATGTAGAATTTCTCTTAAGGGTGTGCCAGTTGTGATGTTCTCATACTGACAGTAATATTGATTGCAGTGGACTGGGTGTCAATATAAATCGCACATCATTGGAATACGGTGCAAAGAAAGTTTTTCTTTGCGACTTAAGAGTGATAATGCTTCAGCCGTCACTGTGCTGTCAGCAATTTTTGAACAACAGAGGAGTAAATGCACACTTTTATAATACGCCTTTTGTGTGGTGCCATACAGACAGGTTCTGTTAGAAATTAGATGCTCTCAGTTTAGTATAATGAGGAAAATGTAAATTGAATTGCGTAAATATGGATTTTAAGGCACTGCGCTGCCTGGAATTGCACACCTTAAACTTTAACACACTTCGAGTTTGAAAGGTTTCGCTTTTCACTCAGTGCATGCTTTACTAGTAACAAAGTTAGAACGATAGGTTGTATCACTGTTCCTGCTTAACTCGAAATCAAACGCACAAGTGAATCATAGCGTGACTGCATTACCAAACAAGTTACAAGGTCACTTATGCCAGCGAGATCGGCAAGGCTGATCTCACTGTGTAACAACAGCAAATCAATTACTAAAGATGATTGAAACAATATTTGTGTGTAAGTGTCAGCATATGATCGGGTGCAAAAAAATTAAGAAAAGAACAGTTAAAGATAGAAAATTGGATGTTGGGGGGGGACTAGAGATTTTTCTGTGATCTTGCTTTGTTTCTAGCCTCAAAAGTATGCATTTGAGGAAGTACGAAATTGTAACACCCATGCACAAGTCGCGATGGCCTGGAGACATGCACCCGAGCACTATCTTCAATCATGCTGCGAGAACCTACACCGGACCATTTTGTGCCTTTGAGCACCAACAAAAGGCGTCCCCGTGGTTACCAAGGCGGAATTCAGAGTGTGGTGTTTTGGGGCTCAGATGCAGACTAGCTTGGCGATTATGAAGGCATTACTCCCAGACAACAGTAGAACTTAAGAGCAATTTGTTCAGTAAGGTGGCTCTCTGTACACTTTAATGGTGAATACCAACGCCAGGAGGGGATATTAAAGGGGCACTGAAGTGAATTTGTCAAGCTCCCGTTTTTGCTTGCACTGCGTAGACTGGCTCAAATTACCGCACTTTTCATCGTTTATCCGGTTGATAAGTCGTTAATTATTTTATAAAGCGGGAAAGAAGAAAAACTAGCATGCGCGGTCTGTGGCGGCTGCACCAACTAAAGCTGTGACGTTGCGAGGAGATGGCACCGTGATTGGACGATGTCCGAGGTTAGCATTCAAACAAGTTTTGGTTTCGGTTCTGTAAAACAACATGTTTGACATCTGACGGCATCGTTGGATGGGCCTTCTCGATATCTCAGTAATCGCCGTACCGCCCTTCTGCCATATTGTCGGCTGTAAAATGCCTGAGGTAAGCCTCCCAGGACGGCTTGGAATAGTAGAAATCACTAGCCGAGGCCTACGCAGTGGATGACGCCCTCCGCGTCACCGCTGACGCTCAAATGCCATGCGCTTTTCCCTCATATTCGGAACTTGCCTCACTCATGCCTGTATCGTAAAAAGCGTGTTCGCACCAGGCCAAGGGTGTGCTGATTCAGGCCTGTGCCCACTGCCCGCAAGCAGCAGCACATAACGAGAACTCGCTAGAGCGTCAGTGGCAGTCTGCGCGCGTTCTGCAAACTCGCTCGTGGAACAGTGAACGTTACGGCCCAAAAATGGTAAACGCAGTTTAGAAAACATCGGCCGAAAACGAAAAAATCAACTGGGAAAAAAAAAACAAAAAACGATGCACCCTCGGGAATTCGAACTTGCGACTTGCAAAACGATAACCTAGCGCCTTAGACCACTCGGCCACAGGCCAGCTTTGCCCAAGGTATATAATGTATAACCAGTTTACACTTTTATTTAGCCTTATCATTTCAAGTACTTTAGGTGACTATTTGTCGTATAGCACCCGTGCAGTAAGCGTCCCCCAAACTTCCACAATCTCTCGCGTCAAGCAATTGCATTTCTTGGATGGAAAAGCGTTCACAGAAGTGCGGTCGTGCTGCTGACCGCTGTGCTTGTTCACCCAGCGCAAAAAAGTGCTTCCTGCTCCCTAGTTTTGCGCTGTATAGTAAAAGTTTCAGTTGATTTTATTTTCTTAGTACCAATATTGACTTCGCTGACTCTTCTCCCACCTTCAAGTGGCCTTAGCTTTTCCTACTAGCGTAAAGTCAGCGAAGCGTCGCATGTGCCCTTGTGCAGCGTTTGTGTGAGGCGACCTTGACTCGACTTAGAGCTAGATACAGTGTACAAACTAACAAAGTAAAGAAAGGCACATTCTTTCATTCACAAACGTGTGGTGGCTTAGTTTCAATTGAGCGAGCCAATTACGACGACTCGTCGGCGGCCGGTGGTCTAAACGCTGTGCCGACTGACTCGATCGGAAGGTCGGCGAACCGTGCAGTAGCGCAGCCAATTGCCAGCTCGTCTCCTCGTGACGTCACACGAAAACGCCACAAAAAATGGGCGAGGGTGCAGAGAGGAGGACAGCAGTTTCGAATTGCTTTTTCTAGTAAATAAATTCGTGTAAACGTGCTCAGAGTGGTCGAAACATGGCCTATGTTTACAAATCACTTCAGTGTCCCTTTAACCCGGAGCACTGTAGGCATCAAATGTGGTTGAATTGTTGTCATCGCCTTTGCTGGCTGCATTAGGCCTGTGCACGTTGCTGCCCTCTTGACATTGTGGTCGTGTGTCCTGCACAGCTGATGTACGCCTTATGGGAGCGTGCGTAACAAAGTGTCAATTCATGCGCAGCTTTTGTCATTGCTGGTAACCTCAATGCTGGTTACTACAGTCCATTTGTCCACCTCCTTGGTAATACTTAATAATTAAAAGAAAAGCTCTGGCATTGAGGTGATATGTTTTTTAAACTACACCTGAAATATGAGGCATGTGAACGGCTGCGCATTAGGTATGTTAGTGCCTGGGGATCTTTATTCTGGTCGCGGGTTCGATTCCCGGCCACGGCGGCCGCTTTTCTGATGGAGGCGAAAAGCAAAAACGCCCGTGTGTACGAGATTTCGGCGCACGTTAAAGATCCCCAGGTGGTCAAAATTAATCCGGAGCCCTCCACTACGGCGCACCTCATCGCCTGCATTGTGTCGGCGCGTTAAACCCTAGAATCAATCAATCAATCAATGGATCTTTATTCTGATTCGTCTGTCCTTTGCCTCCATCAGAAAAACAGCCACACTGGCTGGAGACTAAACTTGCTTCCTTGGGCTCAGCTGCGAAATACCTTAGCCACCGCCACCGCAATAGCTTAATACTTCTCACCATCAGAAGTTGTAGGTAACTATGACAAACTTCAGTCACTGTTTTTATCTTTTCCATTTTTCCATTTTTGTGGTTCCTTTTTTCGCTAAGGGAACAACTTGTTGTAATGTAAAAGCAATCAGAATTGTCATTCAGATCTGTTTGAAGTTGGCTTCTGTTACGCGTTCATTTGTCCATTTTGTTTTCTTACTGTGCTTTGCAAGCGTCTTCTGGGCTTGATGATTTATTCAGGGAAGGGACAGCTCTTGCATTGCCTTGCAGAGCAAGTAAGGTGGTGCTGTCATGTAATTGCCCCTCAGCTTTAGTTACTAGTTACTTTTTTAACAGCAGAGCTTTTTAGGTTGACACAGATCCGTCCGGCGTAGACAGAAAACCCCGAGGCTTCAAGAGAAAAATGTGGAATCGAACCTGGGACCTTTACGCCGTGAAACTGGCAACCTAACCACTGTGCCACCCCAAAGGCCCGAGGGAACAAGTTAGCTATGGTAGGGAACATTAACATGTGCAGCCAATTAGAAAAAAGAAAACGCTTCCCATGGTCAGAATCGATCTAAATCCCTCGCATTATGAAACTGGTGTCTAACTGATTGATTATCATCACAATCTGGGAGCGCAGAATTTCCTTTGCCTTCGTAGTGCACGCGTTGTCTTTGGACTTGGCTGCGGTTTCTAGCGCATTCAATTGCAGTCCACTTTTGGGAGAAATGTGAAAGCCTGCGGATGAAGTGATCCGGGTCTGCCAGTCATGGAGAACTTTTAGCAAGAAGTTCAGGAAGAAATGTGAGCTGATGACATATGGAGCGGAAACTTGGCGGCTTGCTAAACAACGTGAAGGCAAATTCAGGTCAGCTCAACGGGCCACGGAACGAATAATGGTCGGAGTAACACTGAGAGACAGGAAACGAGCTTGCTGGATCAGAGAACAAGCTAGAGTAGAAGATATCATAGTTCAAGTGAAAAAGAAATGGACTTGGGCTAGCAATGTAATTATGTGAAAGAACAATCAGTGGACTACCAGGGTGACAGAGTGGACACCGAGAGATAGGCCTACAAAAAGAGGAAGGCCAATTAGTCGATGGAGGGACGAAAGAAAGAAGCTCAGAGGCAAAGAATGGACTCCAGTGGTGGCACAGGACAGGAGCGTGTTGGAGGTCGATAAGGGAGGCCTTTGTCCTGCGGTGGGCTTGAATGGGATGATGATGATGATGATGATGCAACAGCCGGGTCTCCGACAAAGGGGCCACCAGCTTCGCAGTTTTTCCAGCCTTGCACCACCAGTGGAAACTGCGGCAATTCTTTTTTTCTGCTGCATTTTCAGGTCCTGTAACCTCTGCTAGCAGTGAAAGTGCGGTTGGCCAGCAAACTCCCGAGTTGTCCACTGCAAGGAACGTGGTTGGCCAGCAACTCCCGAGTTGTCCACTGCAAGCAACGTGGTTGGCCAGCAAACTCCCGAATTGATCATTGCAAGCAACGTGGTTGGCCAGCAAACTCCTGAGTTGTCCACTGCAAGGAACGTGGTTGGCCAGCAAACTCCCAAGTTGTTCACTGCAAGCAACGTGGTTAGCCAGCAAACTCCCAAGTTGTCCACTGCAAGCAACGTGGTTGGCCAGCAAGCTCCCAAGTTGTCCACTGCAAGCAACGTGGTTGGCCAGCAGCTCCCAAGTTGTCCACTGCAAGCAATGTGGTTGGCCAGCCAGCTCCCAAGTCATCCTCTGCAAGCAATGTGGTTCGCCAGCGAGCTCCCAAGTTGTTCTCTGCAAGCAATGGAGAAGTAAGTCCAGAAAGAAATAATCAAGTTTTCATCTGCTTGAAGAATGGAATTGAAAGAGTAATAAGCAACATACAATTCAAAGCATGCCCATATAAAGCGTGGAGAATAGGTCCTTTTTTATTATGAAGGCACTCGTTAAGTTGCTTAAATGTGAGTTCTTAATGCTAGCTATGAAAATTACGAGCACCAAAAATTGCAGTTTTACCTTCAATTCTTTAATTCTTGTTATTAAACCTGTGAAATGAGTCCGTTCTGGCTATAAGTAATTTTTTTACTCTCTAGATCGGGAAACAGCCAAACAGGGCTCAAATTCTAGAGGGACCGCTTTCATCTGTCCAGAATGCCTCTTGAAGCCGAGCAGTAAAAAGTGCATACCTGTCAGTTGGCTTTGACACGCATTTCAAGCTGGAGCAAAGAATTTCACCTCCGGAATCTGACAAGGACTGACTTTGAAACAAGGCCAGATAACCATTTTCCCCTGAGTTTTCATAGTGGATAAGGTCGAGCTTGCAACGTGAGATAAGTGCATTTTTGAAGGAGTAACAAGTTTTTGTTTTTGTGTGCTTTACCTCACCCTAGGTCTACCTTGGGGAAGGGCTGTACATGCCAGAGGAAAAACTGACTCGCATCTTGAATTGGAAGAGTGAACTGAGAGCCGCGAGGGAGACAGCCCGTCACTTGTGGTGTAATGCGGAAACGAAGATTAGGAGCTTGACTGGGCAGTCCTGCCGGCAGATGCCGGATAGCGTGGCCAAACAGGGCGGCACGCTGGAAAAATTTGGAGCCGTGATGAGTGAGTCTGCATTTATTATTGAATGGGAGTCAGCAGTGCCACAATTGCAATGTCACTGGGGCCATCACAACTGTTGCGAAATATGAAAAAATTCTGCTGTTTCGAAAATAAGCTACGATTAATTTTTGAACTACTAGACGTGGGCAGATATTCCAAACGCTGAATACTGTAAAATCTCGATGATACGAGTCTTGCGGGACCGTGGAAAATATTTCTATCATCCGAAATTCGTATGAACCAACACAGACCAAAAAATTGAGCACTAAAAGAAGTTTTTGTTTATTTGTTTTCTTACTTTCGCGTGAAGAAATCCATGATGACTCTCTGCATTTTTTTTAACCTCCATGACGCCGAGCAGTCCTTTCTGGAACGCAAAAAACATCGCACGCGTCTCCTCACTCGCGGTGCCCAAGCTCACTACACGCCGTAACAGTCTAGGCATGAACCGCATGGCGCATTTTTGCACGCAATTCGTGCGCATTGCCGTTGCATGTGCGACCTTCTAACGCCCGCGTCGACGATTCCGTGTCTGCGGCAGCTTCTGCCTCGGTCAGAAAAATGACGCGCGACAGTTTAGAAGCGCTTGAGACAGCCGCTTGCAGCTCCACCGGAGATGTTTAGGCTTACCTCCCCGGCAGATATTTCATGGGCGCTTTCACTAGCGGCACGGATGATGTTTTATAGTGCAGTTTTCGCCCTCATTATCAGCTCCTTTACCGCACAAGCGACTTCTTGTGTGCCTTGAGCGGCATTTTAGAGAGCGGTTAGAAGCGGTCGCTCGAGCGCCCCGCAGCACTTCGCGGCCGAAGCCGCCACCGTGTTGCCGCCGCCGCCGGCCGGGCCGTGCGCCGTATGTGGGCGGTTCTGCGGCAGCGTCTGTACGCCTGTGGCGGGTGCTGCACGCTTTCCCGAGCAGGAAACATCCTGGCTGTTCCTGGAGAAAGAGTGACAAAAAGGGGAGAGAGAGCCCGTACGCATTTCCGTACATCGCTGTCGCTTTCTTGCTCGGCAGAAGGGCGCCTCGCCGACTCGTTCGTCATCCACTAAGCCGCGCAGGTCCGTTCGTAACAGCCAAAATTTTGCCCATTGCAAACAATGCAATTTCGCCGGGACTTCTCAGAAATTTGTATCATCCCGAAATTCGTATCGCCCAGAATCGTATCATCGAGATTCCACTGTAGTACTTTGGGAATTATGCTTACTATCTGATTCGATCCGCAGTCCAGTTTTATACCTCTGTCACACGGGCACTTTCAATCGGGATTGAGTCGATCCGGATCGAGCTCAATCCGGATCACGCGCTGCTACATGGCAGCTTCAATTGCGATCGAGCTCAATCCTGCTCGAACTCAATCCTGGTTTCTGAAGCGCGATCGAGGCTTCCAAGCACGATCGATTGATAGCGGCGATACTGTCGTCCCCACTCAGTAATGGCACAGAAAATGACAACTTCAACTAATGCCACAAATTGTCCCAAATAACTTGACCTAAATAAGCGTGCGGTAACATTTACATAGTTACGTGTACCTACGACGACGCAAAGTTACCAGATGCCGGCCGCAAGTACATTGGTAGCGCCATCTAATGTACACGAGTGCAACCGCTGCAACTTCCCGATCGCGATTGAAACAGGCCGTGTATTAGCGGCAGTGCGTCGAGCGCGCTCGGAAACTCGATCGCGATTCACTTCAATCGGGATTGAATGTGCCCGTGTGACAGGGGTATTACAGCTGGAAGTGTTCAATTCTCAATTCGCGAATAGGTTAATTGAATGCGCAATGTCCCAACCCAAAAAATAACCATCCCCAATTTGTTTGAGAAAATTTGTGCTACTTGCCGACTAAGTGTAGGCGGTCTGCGCAGGGTATTTTCGTTCAAAAAAATTTGCTGTAATGTGAGCGCTCCTTGAAATTTCTGCAAACAGGAAAAATGTGATTGGAGATAATAAATTTTAAATAAAGAGTAAAAGTATCTAGAATGACAAAGATTATTTTAGAACATTCTGCTTGCATTCTTCTTTGATGTGGGACCATGATTGAAGCTGTGTAGGCATTTTTGGGGTTGTATATTAGTGAAGTAAAAACGCAACAAATGGCGCGTTTTCAGGAATTTTTCGCAAAGGCACTGTGAAAACTTCAGCCCTAATATTTTGATCATGCACTTATATGGTTTTTGAGTGTATACAAAAAATAATTTAGGTCAACTACAGAGGCAACTTGCTTACAAAAATGCAAAAAAAAATGCTTTTTTGCCAAACTTCAAACGTAAAAAAAGCATCAAGGCCCTCGAGGTAAAAGTACCTGATACCGCTCATTGTACGCATCAGCACTTCTGCTTTTAATTTAGGAAATTTCTTCTGAGTAAATTTTGTTTGAGGTGATAAAAAAATTTTTTGAAGTTCACGATCAGCCGCACTTGTGTGTACTGCGAAAGTTTGTCCTTAACTTGGAACCCGTACGTGCCGGTGCCCTTATTTGTGGCAGCCACATGCACACCTGACTCTATGCTGAATTAACATTGTTTGTGTCACTTGACATCATAAAAAAAACACCGCAATTGGCATACTCCAGTCCACCACCTTGCCTTCTGTTTTGTTTACTTATGTGTTTTGTTGGCAGCATCTGGCCACACGCGGAAGCAAAGCGGATGTTCACTTCCCTTTCTTTAGTATGCCGCACAGGCTATCGTATTTGACAGGGAGAGTGCTTTGCCCTGTCGTCACCAGGCTAGAATGTTTGTCGTTTACTGCCAGTGTTCTCAATCTAGTGCGATGGTTCCAGAAAGGATTACGTGGAAAGATAAATGCTTTCCTCGTAATCAAATGACGCTGCACTCGTTTTTGCCAACGCTCTCTGTGCACTCACTTTGCTGACTGTTTCTTCGACGCTTGTGTTTTTTTGTAAGATCTTTGCAGAGCATGAGTTCACTCCAATAAACCTTATCTGAGCAAACAGTGCAAGGACGCGGACGAGAGAACGGAAAAAAGACAGTTCAAGCGCTGACTAGCAACTGGGCGTACTTTATTGCGTTCTGCAATACAGTAAAATCTCGATGATACGAATCTCGCGGGACTGCGAAAAATATTCGTATCATCCGAAATTCGTATGAACCATACAGACCAAAAAATGTAGCGCTGAAAAAAGTTTTCGTGTATTTCTTTTTTTACTTTCGCCTGAAGAAATTCGTGATTTTCTTCTGCATTTTTTTACCCCCACGTTGCAAAGCAGTCCTTTCTGGAGCGTGTAACGCTTCGCGCTCGTCACCTCACTCGCAGTGCCCAAGCTCGCTACATGCCGCAAGTCAAGCGTGAACCGCATGGTGCGTTTTTTCACGTGATTCGCACACCTCGGCTTTGCGCGCACTGTATTTTCACGCCTGTATCGACGATTTCGCGCCCGCGGTAGCTCCTACCTCAACCAGAAAATGACGCACGACGCGCGCGGCAGGATGGAGGAGCCTGACGACTTGCGAAGCGCTCGAGACAACCGGCTTAGCTCCGCCGGAGATGGTTAGGCTTAGCACACCGGCAGATATTTCATGGGCGCTTTCACTAGCGCCGTGGATGATGTTTTATAGTACCGTTTTCGCATGCATAATCAGCTCCTTTACCGCACAAGCAACTTAGCGTCTGCCTTGAGCGGCATTTTAAAGAGCGGTTAGGAGCGGTCGCTCGAGCGGCCTCGCCACTTTGCGGCCGCAGCCGGCCACACCGCGAGAAGCGTGCGGGGTTTCGCGGCGGTGTCAGCAAGCAGAAAATAACGGCCCGGCCGTTTCTAGAGAAAGAGCGACAAAGAGGGGAGAGATAGCCGTCACTTGCTCATTCGGCAGTCGGGCCCCTCGCCGGCTCGTTCGTATCATCCGCCTGGCCGCGCAGGTCCGTTCGAAACAGCCGAAATTTTTCCCATTGCTAACAATGCAATTTCGCCGGGACTTTTCAGAAATTCGTATCATCCCGAAATTCGTATCACCCAGAATCGTATCATCGAGATTACACTGTATATACGAGAACACAGGCGGCGTCACAACTTTGCGATTAATCAAGAAGAAAAGGAAAAGGAAGGATAAGAAAACTGGTAAAAAATGAACAATGTACACAGCACTGAGGGTAACATTTTGATGCTGCTACCTCCGACATGCTACGTCTGGGTAGTCACGTTCCTTCTGTACCAATGTAACAGAGGGCTGAGTGACGCGCGTGTCACCCCTTTTCGCTATTGTGTGAGCCTCATAAATTTCACGCGTGCGCGATCCCAAGGTAGTGCTTCAGAACCTTTGTGTTCTTAAAAAGAGGTGGGGTGCACCCAGAAGTCTTGCAATGGGAAACCGGGTGGCTGCCGGTGCCGACACGTACGGCATACGTGTGCTCCCACGTTCGTTAAGACATCTCCTCGTTTGTCCAACGTACACTGCACCGCACCTGAGGGGGATCTCATAGACTACGTTGTCGCAACAGGGAACGAAGCGAGTGGCAGGTTTTATCCCGCATGCCGCCTTTGGAGGGGTCACGTTGTTCACAGTTTCGCACACTCTCCTAATCTTGTTAGGTGCGGGAAACACTGTCCTAATTCCCGCCTTCTGGCCGATCTTCTTGAGTCCATGTGACACTTTTGACTGCCGCGGAGAGTGTGTTGAACTCGACGACATTGAAGGCTATGCCGCAGATCCAGGAGACGAGGCATGGGCGTATAAACGTCATCCCTATACGTGCACAAATTGCCACATGGACTTAAGAATATCGGCCAGAAGGCGGGAATTCGGACAGTGTTTCCCGCACCTAACAAGATTAGGAGAGTGTGCGAAACTGTGAACAACATGACACCTCCAAAGGCGGCATGTGGGATAAAACACGCCACTCGCTTCGTTCCCTGTCGCGACAACGTAGTGTACGAGATCCCCCTCAGGTGCAGTGCAGTGTACGTTGGACAAGCGGGGAGATGTCTTACCGAACAATTAAGGGAGCACGTGTATGCCTTACGTGTCGGCACCGGCAGCCGCCTGGTTTCCCATTGCAAGACTTGTGGGTGCCCCCTACCTCTTTTTGAGAACACAAAGGTTCTGAATCACTACTTGGGATTGCACACGCGCGAAATTTTTTAGGCTTACACAATAGCGAAAAGGGGTGACACGCGCGTCAGTCAGCCCTCTGTTACATTGGTGCAGAAGGAACGTGACTACTCAGACATAGCATGTCGGAGGTAGCAGCATCAAAATGTTACCCTCAGTGCTGTGTACATTGTTCATTTTTTACCAGTTTTCTTGATTAATTGCAAAGTTGTGACGTCGCCTGTGTTCTCGTATATATTGCAGAACGCAATAAAGTACGCCCAGTTGCTAGTCAGCGCTTGTACTGTCTTTTTTCCATTCTCTCGTCCGCGTCCTTGCACTGTTCGCTCAACTGATGTATAGCCAACTAGCCTAAATCCAATCCTTAATTATTCCAATAAACCTTGTTTACTGGAAGAACCGTGCACCGTTCTTGGCTTTGTGACAGTATGAAGTGTGGTGCTCTGCCTTGCAAAAAGAAAAGATCCACATGCAATTTTTGGATGTTTGGAATCCTGACTGATCACAGTTGACTTCTAGAATACGTTGTCCCCTCACAGTCTTCAAGGTGTCCCTTTGGTGTGTTTAGTGTCTTAATTTTGGGGGGTTCTGAAGCCATTTAATTGAGGCATTTCAATAACACTCAGATCTAAAATCTGCTACATCCAGTGATTAATCAACAGCTGCTAGCAACGCTGCCGTATAACTAGTACTGGCAGTTATAATCGAGATGACCTATTTGTGTGGTTGCGCCAAATAGCCTATACAGCTATTATATTTATTTATTTCAGGTACCCTCATGGACTAGAGGGCATTATTGAGGGGAGTGGTACGTCTGGATGTTCAAAAATGGTCAAATTGTACAAACATTGTATAGATATAAAGCAGTATACAAAAACACTAAACCAATAAGTATGGAGCGGTGCGCAGATATATACAAATGCTATATAGTATTAACAAATGCATTCACCGAGCATGCAAAGAAAACCAGCCATCAGATTGACTGGAACGAAACAAAGATAATGACAACGGAAAAGAATGTATCAGCCCGTCGAAACCTTGAGTCACTAATCATCCAGGCAACGTCCAGCACGCTAAACGGGAACAATGGAACTTTGGATCCTATCTATGCAAAGTCACTCAAAACACTGCTAAGTGCATAACCCGGGGACATAACCCGGGGACATCCATCCGGTTGCTTCAGTGTGAACAAGGGAGCCGTAGTGCTCCCGAAACGTCCTTTGTACATTTTGACTTTGGTCAGTGACCAGTAAACCATTTCAAGCCTACACAGCTGTATGTACCTCCATGGCAAAGCTGCGCATGTTGTGGTTTTGTGTACCACATGGTGATGAGCATTGTTTTGCCAACGTTGTCTTTTTGTTGCAGATGTTGTTTGGAAGGTGGTGAAGGACAACCCGACAGAGGTTCCAGCTGCAAGGCGTATCGCCTTCGGAAGGAAGGCAGTCAAGGACATTTTTGCCGAGATGGCCAGAGGACAGGCAATCAAGTCTCGGTTGCGCAACAGTGCACACGACATTTCTCAAAAAGGGAAAGGAAAGTTTTCTGCCGGTCTTCCTACTTGAACCACGTGGTTTCGTGCCTATGGCTCCATACAACACCAGCCGGCGTGTAAGCGGCATCTCCAACAAATCTTTTCCAGATTCCTGCAGTAAAGATACGTTTTGTAGTCTGATGATACCGCCATACGCCGTAGTCATGCGAGACAACCACGTTTTTTAACTTTCTGACAGGACAATTTCCATAGGTTGCAGTATGGAACATGTCTTATTGTACCACGATAAGGGAATATCCCATAGGGCTACGGGTGGGGTTTGTTCCAAGCTAGTTTAATAAGAAACATATTGTGTATTCTACCTGCAGGAAAAAGGTTATGTAGTTTGGGATAAAAGGCGTGTTGTGGAAACAAGGTTAGAATAGACATGTCCCATACATTGAACCACATCTTTTTCCGACTCATGAAGCCTTGTGTGGTTGAACTGCCAATGAAAAGTAGTCACGGAGTGCTTGTGGGGCGTAGTGTCTTCATTCAGGCCCGCTGAAACATAGGGATGATGTGGAGCCGCGCTGCCATGGTTGGGGCCTAGTTGGCCTTGGGTGCCTCCGTTGGACTGGCCGCTTTAGCCGCGGTGGTTGGCAACACGGGGGCTGCAGAATCCAGAGCGGGCAAATCACATTGTTGCAGACAAAAAGCTTCACTGAAAACCTGTGTGTACCATTAATGCAAAAGAAAACAAGGTATGAACAAATTTGGAAGAAAATCATTGCACGAATTCAAAGTCCCATTCCACTTTCTCAGCAGAAAATCTGGTCTGGTGATGTCGCCTTAACAAGTGCTGTTTTTCCCTAATCTTGTTGACTCGTGTATGGGACCTATTGCCTATTGCTTCTTAAAGTGACTTGATGATAAAAATGCTTGATTTTATTTTGATGTCTTTAGCTGGTGTTAATATTGCATGCGTCCAAGATAGACGAAACCCACCCCTGCTACCAGCAAGTTATCATCATCATCATTACCAGCCCATTCGTGTCACCTGCAGAAACAAGCCCTGTGCCATGTTACTACGACCATTCCTGTCCTGTGATACCATAGTTCAAATCACCCTGACACATTTCTCCTTATTGTCCTAAAGAAAAATAAAGCTGTTCCACTCAATATGAAAGGTGTCGGAAGTGCAAAGCAGTGATTTGCCACAATGGGCCGTGATGCCGTTATCCGCTCACTGCTACCACCCATCACGCTCTTTGTCGCCCCTGTCTCACGTCTCTCTTGATGAATGGAGTGGAGGTTTGTTCAATGCAATTCAAATTTCCCGCCTTCGCAGTGCTCGCGTGCCCTTTGCCTGGAACAGTGCGAGTGGGAGTTCTGTTTTGCTTGTTTTCATGTCGCACGTGCCGGAGCCTTACTGTGTAGTTTGGAACGCGCCATTTTTTGGTGGTTGATTTTTTCGCTTAAAAAACCAACCGAGCGAGCGTTCCTAACTAAATGAATGCGGGGGCTGCCGGTTAATTACGTATACTTTGCCTCAAATGTACCTGCAGTTTTCTTTGCGCTAAACAACGGGGAGATTCATGACAAGCAGCAGCAGTTCAGGAGTTTCGAATGGTTATGACTATATAAACTGCTTGGTTTTCGAAGCCTCTGTGAGACGCTGTTACGGTCGGACGAGAGCCAGCGTATTCAGCAGGGTATGGCCGATTGTGAAATGTTTTGAGCCAATCACAGGTAGTGGCGTAAACCGGGGGAGTGTTTCGGTTTCTAACATGAGGGCTGGTCTTTGACACTGGAATTTTTTGCCAATGTGAGTTGGGAAACGAGCCCTGTTAAGTATCTAGGGTCACCACTGGAGTGCTACCAGGACAGCGAACCGTACTGGTGTGCCCAACGCAAAACGTATGCGACAGGGCAGAAAAGTGGAAAGGGGCTTTTCTCTCAGTGTTTGCTAAAGCGACCGTTTGTGATTTATTTTTTATTGCCAAAGTGGGGTTGCATTGCTGCATTGCTCGCGCGTGAATGTACAAAAAATATATCGAGTATTTGCTATGTTTATCTGGTCATCTACTTGGGAAAAGAGAGAACCTTTTTCGGCGCGTCAAGGAGGGAGGTCTTGGGCTGGTTCACCTGTTTGTCCGCGAGTTGCTGAACATGTTCCTTTTCCATCGTGATGCAAGCGACCTTTTTTTCCGAACAGTTTGCCAGGTGCGGCTGTCTCGAACACCGCCGGAATTTGTTGTATCTAGTTTGCACATGCAGGGATGGATTTTGGGCTATTTTAAAGAAGTTGTCATGCCAGTCAAGTTTCTGTCTACTCGCTTTCGATGGACTATTTGAGCACAGTGTCATGTACAAAGTTATATAAAGATGTTTGCGACAGTAGATGTTCCCGGTACCATGACATAGAGAACTGTACAGCGGAGGCCCAGGGCAGGATGTACTGAAAAGAGTTAAGTGTATGCCTGCAAAACCGGGGGTGAAGTCCCTTTTGTAATGAAGGAGTCCCATAGGATTTAATAATGCTCCTGGGCTTCACAGCATATGGTGGCGGGCGTGCACGGCATGGCTCCAACGGTACGTGGATGCCCGACTGGCCCGGCAGTAGTGTTGCGTGGTTCGTAGAGGGGCAGAGAGTCCAGCAGCCAGTCCCAGGTCGGTTGGATTTTGTAGAGCCTTTAACTGCTCTAAAGTGATGACTAAATGACAAAGCCAAGCCGGAGGAATGGCTGGTAGGTTTGTGTTGGTGTGTGTTGTATCACATGCAGCATGTGGCTATTTTTTATCTCATAGATGTGTATTGAAGACTGGCAATAAAGAAAAAAAAAAGGTGGGGTGCCGTTACGGTACACCGTTATGTTACGCCATGGGGCTGTACTTGGGTCCGCTATTGCGCTGCGCCACCTGATTCCAACAGTCGCTTGACATCGAACAGCGTTACAGCGAGCGAGCTACGATAAGAAAGCGAGCCCCTAAAGTACTCTGCACTTAATAATAAAGCCATAATCCCTGCTCATCCTTCCTAATCTAACCTAACCTAACCTGGCGCTGTTGATGAGTAGCTGAGTTCAACATGATTACATTGGGGTAGGCATGTATTTATTTGACGAAGAATACAGGTTGTGTTTTCACTGTATAGGAGAAGAGCCACAGGTGGCAAGTCATGCTTAAAATAATGCTAGCATCAGATGTGTTCTTCTCCATGTCTTGGTACTATTTGGACCATACTGCATCAAAAATTATGAAACCGCATGTTTTTGAACCTGGTATTATCGCTTGTACGGTAGATAGCAGCATTATTTCTGCTTGCTTGGGCTGCTGTGTTTGACCACTAATGGGCATTTGGCTATGCTCGCAAACGTCTATCCTTCTTTTCTCAAAACAGCTTTTTTGGCCACCCTGCATGTTTTCTGTGCAATTGTCTCAAAACCTAGGACAGCTGAGAGTCACAGTTTCTTTGAAAAATGGAGCTCACTGTGTAAGGCATGCAACCTTGCAAGCGTATTTTATCTGTTCAGAAGTTTTTCATTGTTGGCAAATTATTTTAATTGTCTTGATACCTAGCGGACAATGCACAGAAGTAATTATGCATTTTAAATCAGGATAGGAAATTGAGAGATGCTGTGAACTTTCATCAAATTCTATTAAGATGCAAAAAAAAAATGTTTTGCTGACCCATGTCCCCCCTTAGGTGAGAGCTGAACTTGATGGCAAATGAACATTTATTTCTGAAAGGGGGCTGACCTGCTACTGCTTGATGCCTGAGCCACTATTTTGGAACAATAAAGAGAGTATGTCGAAACTATAGCGCAGCAACGTGTAATGAACTTGTGAACAAAGTTCAAACACCTAAATTTCATAGTGAAGGCTTTGGACTGGCAAGGAAATCTAGCAGTTTCAGTTTGCTTTGTACGTTAAGCTCACTCATAGTCACTTTGGCATGCGAGAACTGTTATTTCCAAAAACATTTTTTAAGCTGAACATGCTATAGCATTGGGGAGTGACTCTACATTGGTCTATGTTGACTATGGGCTTGCAAAACTGCTGCAGTAAGTGTTTACATACTCGTCTTTGCTTGTGACCGGCGATAGGTGAGGGACCACTGTCGGCCAGTGTGGCTTAATATTCTTTTCTTTTCATTTCCGTGTTCAACATTTCTCAATGCCTTTATTCTTGACATGCCTGCTGTGTGTGGCATTATATTTGGGGGCAACGGCCCGCATTAATTGCAAACAAACCGTCTTTCTGACGCATACGTGTTTAGCGGCTGCAACCGCGTAGGAGCTTCTTTCTCCGTGATCATCACAATGAGAGGCAGGCAAGCTTCGAGTGTTATGTTGCTAATTTTCTGGTACGAGCAGCGTTTTGCATGAAAGCGAGAGAGAGGTACACCGATTCCAGATTACTTGAAACATGTCTTTCGTGCATTCGCGGTGGGCACATTAATTTATTTTTGTTTCCTTTCTTTTCCCTTCCTTTTCTTTTTTTTTCTTTTTTCTTGCTCTTACTTTCCTCCTCCTCTGCTTCCTTCTCCCATCTCCCAGAGCAGCAGTGAAGATGGGAACAACACAATTCACGATTGCGATGGGAGGCTTTAACGCAAAAGTAGGCAAGGAGAAAATAGGAAAACGGTCAGTGGGAATTGTCGGAATTTGCAGTTGCAACAGTCGAGGAGATGCACTGGTGGGGTTTGCGGAGAGGAATAAGCCGAGGGTAATGAGCTCATCCTCCCGCAAACAAAAAGAACAGGAAACGGACATGGAACAGTCCCGACGGTTCAACAAAAAATGAAATTGACTTCATTTGTAGGGACAATCCAGGAATTGTGCAGGACACAGAGATGCTAGGCCAGATTTGGAGCAGTGAATCGTGGTTGGACGCAAGCTAAGGCTAAATCTCAAAAGAGAAAGAAGGAAACCCGTAAAAAGTAAGAAACCCAGGCTGAAGTCAGTCAGTGACAGGAAGCAGGAATTCAGAATAACCCTTCAAAGCAAATTAGAGCTAATTAAATGAGGAGACAGGGGATAGTGTAGATGGGCTGAATGACAACCAAACAACAATAACAAGATGGTCACTGAGAGAGGGAACTGGAAGAAGGGGAAGGCCATTAACTTGATGGAAAGATGAAAAAAAAAAAAAATTGGAGGCAAATAATGGTTCCCAGGCAGTGCAAGACAGAAGCAGGTCGAGGCCAATGGGAGAGGCCTTTGTCCTGCAGTGGACCTAAACAGGCTGTTGATAATGATCAAAATGAAAGGCTGCAACAATAAGCATACATTGTGATTTGACCAACTACTCAAGGCCATAACTAAACAAAAAGTTCTAAGAGGAATGCGGAGGCATACATATTTGAACTACAAGGAATGCGGAGGCATACATACTTGAACTACAAGATAGTGCATAATAAAAGCAACGCGAATGGTAGTTTTGACAAGAATGGTACCTCGTAGATATAATTCCTTCCAGTTCCGAACATGTAATTTACTCTACCCTGTGTTCAATACCTTCCCTATGCAAGAGTGAACAGAGTCTGTGATCACGGAGGCCAGAATTGCAGAACATCTGGTGGACCAAACATAGCAGGGCACACAGAACGCAGTATTTATTAGCCGATCATGGTTATCTCATTTCCCCCAAAAATTGCTACATTTTGTTGTCGCAGGCGCGTTTGAAAGTGCAACCCCCTCCCGGCCCCCAACCCCGCTTTTTTGTTTTGTACAAAATGCTTGTGATACTTCACAGTTTAGATAGGCCAAGAAAGACGGATCTACAAGGGTCACGACCGGCTTTATAATAAAGCCGGTCGTGACAAGGGTTATGCACTTTTGAGGGGACACTACAAAGAGGAAATGCCGGACTTAGAACGTGTGGCAAAACGACACCGGTTTGTTGTAACCAACTTTTTTTTTGTTACTGGAGATTTGAAACTATCATGGGCAAGCCGCAAGTATGCAGAGCTTTAATTCCAGGAGCCAAGCCGAATGAATGAATAAAATCTTTATTGAGAACAACAGGTGCTGTTGTTACTGCACCAGCGGCCGGAGCCAAGCCGAGAAATCATGGCTTCATTAGGCTTCTTGGCTTAGCGTCGATCGTAAAGCAGCTACGAAGCCGTAATGAGAAGCCAAATAATAATAAAAAAAGGTACCTACAAATCCAGCGCTACTCACGAACTCTGATCCTTCCTTTCGCAGATACATGCAATCGGTCCAAACAGCAAACTTTCAATTATCAAAGCTTGCTAATGCACGCTCCCATGGAGGAAAGAAAAGCACGCTCCCGTCCTAGCATTGTCCCATGCGCTTGCAAACATATAAGTTACTGAAATGTCGACTCCCAAGAAGCAATTGCTACTTGCACGACTCAGGGAAGCCACGGCAATGCAAGAACGCAATCGCGAATTTAAACAGCGCGGGCACTGCGTTCAGGTGCTCTGCCCAGAAACCGAAAACTGTTGAAGCAGACGCGATAAATTTTCAAGCGCATAAGCACGCGTTGGGCTTTTCGTCGACGCCAAGCTGCAGCAAAAATATTTTTGAGGCACCCGGCAAGAGCGTCAACTTTTATAACACCGAACGCTGGTCCATGTAGGGCTTTGTCCCGTCAGAAACTTCGACGTTGAGAGCGAAGATTATGTTTCCGTTCTTGGCATGAACAAAGAGCGACAAATCGCGACCAAAAAGGATATTTTGTTGAGAATGAGAATTTGGGACAGTTTGTGATCCATGGGCGCTGCCATTACTGATGATTTAACACTGCCGCTGCTGCTTTCAACCAACAATTACACGGTACAATAAATTTTTCTAAAAAGTCAATCAGTCTTTTTTGATGAGATTCTTTAACCAAACGAGAAATTACGCAATAGAAATTTAAAAACATACACAAATATTAGCCACAGTAGCCGCACGATTTGACTAGCAGTAAGCAGCAAAGCCAAAGGGCCAAAGCAATCCATTGCGGTTGTCGCGGCTATTTTAATCTCTTCAGAGCGCTGTTGAACGAACTCATTGTGCGGCGATAAAAAAACAGCAGTTTCTTTGAACAGTCAAGCCCCTCGTCAAGTTCGCTCTTTACTACGATGCAGCTGTCCTCCTCAAGCTTCAAGATGTCTGCCTGATATCCTTTCTGAGCGTTGAAGATGCTTGCCGATTCGAAATACTCTTCAGCTAAAAACGTGGCCTGAACTTTTCGATTGAAGATTGATACTGATGCAGTCAGCCTTAGCGCAGACTTCGAATGGCATCCATCTTTTCTGCTACGTGCTAAAATGGGCCATCTGCGCTGTTGAAATCTTCATTCTCATATACACCAAATTACGCTGCCTCTTCACAGTGTTTCTAGTGGTCTTGCTTATTTATAAATTCTGCCAACTGAGGGCGATCATTTTTACGTTTTAGTACGCAGCACTCTATCGCCCGCTTCAGTGGTTTAATGGGTGCGATGCCCTCGCAACCGAGCGAGCGTGAGACACCGCAACAGAAAGCCAACGGAGGAGGGAAGTGTTGCGAAAGTGTCCGGGAAAAGGCGGTGCGACCGGGCAGAAGCTGCGTCCTGCACGTGGTTCTTCGGCGTCCTCGCTGCGGATCGCAACCTAACCACGTGACATTTGCGCGTGAGGTTCAAACACGATTTGCAACAACATGCTCAAAGGCGGCGGAGCGCTAGGAGATAACGGCAAAGTATCATGCGCTGCCGCGCGCGCGTTTGCTGATCTTGCGATTCACTTCCTGAGACACAGCAGCGATGCGCCGTGACCGAGGAGACTGCAGTTCGCGCTGCGCACAAATTTCACATTAGGGAGTATATTCATCATCACCAGCCTATCTACGCCCACTGCGGGGCAAAGGCCTCTCCCATTATTCTCCAATTATCCCGGTCCTGTACAAACTGCGACCAATTTATCCCCGCAAACATCTTGATCTCATCTGCCCATCTAACTTTCTGCCGCCCCCTGCCACGCTTGCCTTCTCTAGGGATCCACTCTGCTACCCTTAATGACAAACGGTTACCTTGCCTTCGCATTACATGCCCTGCCACGTCCATTTCTTCTTCTTAATGTCTACTACTATGTCCTTATAGCAATCATCAGTAACTTTTTCCTGGTATTGTTTAGGCATTTGTCAATATCAATGAACTGTGTCAGTGAAGTGTAATTGTAATGTTTTACGGAAGACAAACTAACTGCATAAAAAAACGAATATCAAACAATGCGACTACACAGACAAAAAAATTGTGAGCACAGCAGAAATACTTTTTTACAGTGCTGCACAACCATTATCTAAGTTTCCAGAGATACAACAAACTATTGCAAGTGGAAGCCACTTAAAGGACAACTTAAAGAGCTTTTAAGGCACCTACAAGACCTGCTGCATGTGAAAGTGTGAAAAAAAGCATGCCTACTATTGAGTAATGATTCTTTTTAATGCAGAGGATGCTGAATCACAAATGAGCTCAACGGCCATTACCCTTGAACCTGTGGTACATGAGTCCTGCTAAACCTTTGGCTCAGCCACGTGTAAACAATCATTTGACTTGAACCTGTGCTCTTGCAATCATTTACATGAACATAGTCATTATTTATAACTGAGAGTCTCTAATAATACTTTCTTTAGGCTGATATAACAGCTAATGATACTAATCACTTATGCAACTAATCGATGTGGCTTATGCAAACCTAATAGCTGTAGACTTGAAACCTCATTTGCTTTGCGACGGTGTAAGTGCATTTTCAAGGAAACCTCAGTTGCAGTCGACAAGGCATTTTCAACAGTTGCAGCACGTGACCCTAAACGTGCGATGGTTTTGTGTCAAACGCACCATCATTTGAGCTTTTGTTTCCTCCGTCGAATGCGGTATCCGCACGTGCCCACGTATCTCTGACGTAGGCGATCTCGTGACATGTACCGTGGATCTGTGGCGCAGGCGCTAAAAAGCGACCGTGGATCGAGACGGTGGCGCAGGCGCTCGAGACGCTGGCAAGAAGCCGGCCGGTGGGTCTGAGGTCCGCCTACAGGTGCTCGGCAGATGTGTTAAGCTGGGAATACGTAAGCGGTCAGATGACGGCCAGCGCATCATTAACTCCTTTCTCATGTCGTCGACAATTTCGTGCAGCGGTGATTCGAGCTACCTTAGCGTCTTGCGGCTAACGTGCGCTAACGCATCCAATGGTAATAAACATTGGTAATAAAAAGTAATAGTGCCTGGAATCAATGGTAATAAACTGTTGGTGCGGCTGCCCGATGATGACCTCCTCGCCGCCGAAACAGGCGCCTCCGCCAACGAGGTCGTGTCGAGACAGAACTGGAGCGGCGAGCCGAGAAAAACGCCGGCAGTGCGGAACGCGGCAAACACGGAAAAAAACTCGTGACGTGTTTGGATGTTATTTACACAATATCCTCGGGATGTCGATTGCGCGTGGTCCTCTGCTGGCTGCTCGGTTGCGTTTCGCACACTTTAAAATTGATTTTAAATATGTTCTAGGCTGTATTCGCCGCTGATATTTTGCAGATAATGTATATGTGTTCCCACCAATCTATCTCCGAAGTTATCTCGCCTTCAAAATTTTGTGTCAGTGCCCCTTTAAGTGTGCCTAATGCCTAAGAGTAGCCTTGTAGTAAGTGCCTTCGACCCATCCGTTTAACCATTAGAGGAGCTGTACACTGAACTTAAGCTTGTCTCTCTTATTCCAGGAATTTGATGCTGGCCTCTTCCAGAGAAATATGCATTTCGTGCAAGAACTGAAAAGAACTGTCTACACCCCATGCCCTGGGGCTACTCGTCTGAACCTAATACAGTTGTGCTGATACCAGTGGTGTCTGCACATTTTCTTGTTTTCAAAGCAGACATTGCGGCATGATTTTTTTTTTCACTTTGTATAAGTGCCTTGTATGCCTTCAGTTAGTGTCTTGGGTGAAGTGCTGACAGACGGTAAAAAAAGCTCCTGAGGCGGTGGCGAGCGTTGCAGGCGGCAGACCCGAGGAAGCAGAGGAGGCTGGCAATTGCGCTGGCCATCAAAGATCCAGGCTGCACAACGGTCCTGAGTGATTCTAGGCAAGCTGTCAAAAGCTTCTCCAGAGGCAGGGTTTCCCCCGTAACGGAGAAACTACTGCGAAGACAACCAAGCCTCATGGGGAAGACAAGAATCAAGTGGTTCCCGGCACACGCAGGGACGGTGTCGGCACGTGCTGAGAACCACAATGAAACCGCACACGCTCGTGCGCGCGAACTCACCAACCGCGCCAAGCGAAGTGTCGGAGAGTGTTTGTGCCACAGCACACGAGGCCGAATGACTACCTACCTACAAACAAATTACTTAGGCCTATCGACTTGCCAGACGGACGCTCTCGCCACCCTGCAAAGGATTGAGTAGGGAGCAGGCGATCATCTATAGGCAACTCCAAACAAAGACGGTCCTGAGCCTCTACCTAAAGCACAGGATGTACCCGGAGGCATACCCTGATGCCACCTGTCGGGTGCGTCGCAAAGCCCCAGCAAGACTCGAGCACATCGTCCTGGGATTGCATCGCATACCCGGATAAATCAAACACACGAAGGATGCCGCCTGCCTGGACTGAAGATCAAAATCTTCAACTCCAGGCTGTCCAGCGAGTCATCGTGGCGCTGGCCAGGCAGGGGGACCCCGGTGATTGGGAGCAGGGGGCCCCTAGCCGGGTTGGCTACATCTGCGGTGATGACTCCGGCCAAGTGATGAAGACCTAGCAATAGGACTTTATTCCCAGGCCCCAATGAAGTTTTCCCAGTCCAATGCCAAGGTTGTCTAAGTACAATAAGTGAACATGAATATTCTTGCACAATGTAGATTTTTCAGCCCTGGTTAGTTCTCATGCCTACACCTTAAAAATGAGCAGTCTCTCAATGAGTGACATTAGTGGTGAAGGGCATTCATAGGTTATTTCTTCAGTTTTGAATTACTTGGCACATGTACATCTTTTTAGAGTGTTATCTCTCGTCTGAATGTAATACGAACAGTAAGTCAAAATGCCAGCAACCAAGTAATGCAATCTTTGTTCCTGAAATTTTTTGAATGTTGTTTAAATGCATCAGCCGAAGCATTTGTTTACCTGTAACATTCAATATTGATTGAAAGCCCCCAGGCTAATAATACTGTGTCTTTCTGCTGCACTCGCTTGCTTTATTAATAAAGCAAGAGCGCACCCCAATGGAAACCGCAGTGGTGTTCCAAGATAACTTCTAGTACGAAAAAGCGTTCTTTAACAACTTTTGATGATTGCTTTCTGATGTGCATTTGTGTTTTAAGCCTCATTGAAATTATTAGTGTCTGGTTTCATGAAAGTAGAGCTCTTGCAAGTTGACTGCTCACAGCTGATTGTTTTTTTTTAATGTAAAAAAATTAAAGAAGCTCACACTAACGCGAAAAACTTGATTGTAGCAAATCTGTACGCAACCTTCAGGACCATCACGACGGTTTACGTCCACGATTGCAGCCGATTTGCTTCTTCTTTGCTGCCGCAAGAACCTATACTCCATATTTGTTGGTGTAAGTGTGAGCTCCTTTCATTTTTGGGACATGATAATCATTGCACATCAACTTGTAGGGGTGTATGCTATGACATGTCTTTCTCGTTCCGAGCAAGTGTTGCTGCGATTACAGCGAACGCTGGAGTTTCTTTTTTTCTCTTTGGCCAATCTTGGGCAATCAGCCTAAGTAGGTATGCTTGGCTTGCAAACGTGTGCTGGGGACGCTGGGAGGTCGTTGCGAGGCATGCACACTGGAGCTCCTGGAATTTTCTTGGTTTTGTTGACTGCCGAGCGATTGCCGTGAGGCCCGTGCTCATGTGTGCACGCTCGGAAAATTTATTGGTATTTTTAACTGCAGACACAAAAAATTGCGATTTGCTAAACAACTTCGCTGTTGAAACCTGACTAGGTTGTATTCTAACGTGGGAAGCCGTAAAGGCTCCTAAGCAAAGTCTGTGCCAGTGTGATAGAGCAGTGTTCAGTGACGTAACTATATTTCTCTATGAGGCAAGCTTTTCACAGTTTATTTTTTCTATTAGTATTGCATGCTATTTCTTTCTCCCAAACTACTTCCTTTACATATCAGAATGTAAAACAAATCAAATGCATGCTCTTGACCCCTGGCTGTTATAGAAGAGGTACATGTTAATGTCTTGGTAAAAGTTCTAGGTACTAGGATGAACTATTGTTACCTTGAAGTCAGTTACATGCATGAAGTCGACTTTGCAATGTACATATTTAAGAAAAAATGCACAGAAGAGACATTTGTTTCTAACCAGAATTGGGTGTGTTCATGGTTTCATGGGGTATACAGAGGTTAATCTGTATGAGAAGACATTCAGTTAACACTGGCTCATGGCATTTGCAGTTATCCAAACTATGATGATGTAGAGAATGGAAAACTGATGTTGATGTCCGTGTTTGTAACCAAAGTTCTTGGATTTGAGCGACTCTGTTTCTATGTCAACCAAACAAGGTAGTTGGTGACTCGGTTCACTTGCCGCGCATCTTGCACGCAGTTGTGATCAAGATAGAAGAAGACGCTGTGATCAAGATAGAAGAGGACGTGGTAACGGAAGGGGTCGAACCATCTGAGCCGAGCGATGGAACGGCTGTGGATCCGCAATGTTCCGACACCAGCAAGACTCCCCCACAACTAGACTGCCACCTGTGCCCATTCATCGCGGAGTCCGAAACTGCCCTCCTGGACCACATCAGGGGCCATTGTCGTGAGCTGTTTTTTTTTGTAGATATGTAACATCTGCAATGAGTTTTGTACACTTACAACTGTTCAGAAATCGTTTGTGGCATGTAGGAAACCGGTACAAAACCAATTTTGGCATGGGAATGACATTGGATGTAATAGAAGTGAAATACATTGCCGAGAACGCTTTTCCAGTAGACTTTTCCTGAAGGGGTGTGCCAATTGTAACTGACACTGTCTGGAATATTGATTGCAGTGGACTGGGTGGGTATATAAATTATATATCACTAAAATAAGGTGAAAGCAAAGTTTTACAGTGTGACATAAGAGTTATAATACTTTAGCTGTGTCTGTATGAGTAATTTTTAAACAACACCAGAATAAATGCATACTTTTATAGTATGCTTTTTGTATGGTTCCGTATGCGAAGGTTCTGTTAGAAATTAGATGCTCTCAGTTTAGTATGAGTAGAGAAATGTAAACTAAATTGTGTAAATACGGATTTTAACAGGCTGCGCTACCTGGCATTCCACACCTTAAACTTTACACAGTTTGAGTTAGAAAGACTTTGCTTTTCACTGAATGCATGCTTTACTAGTAGTAAGTAATATTAGAAGGGTAGGTTCTATCGCTGTTGCTGTTTAACTCGAAATCAGATGGACAAGTGAAGCATAGCCTGACTGCACTACCAAACAAGTTACAAGGCCAATTATGCGAATCAACTGCCAGCAAAACCTGCAAGGCTGATCTCACTGTGTTATTAGTACAGCGAATCAATTACGAAGAGATATGTTCAGGTGCAAAAAGAATTGAGAAAAGAGCAGTTACAGATAAAAATTGGATGTTGGGCGGACTAGAGATTTTTCTGTGATCCCATTAAGTTTTTACCCTAAAAGTACGCATTTGAGCAAAGTACTAAATTGTAGCACCCATGCACAAGTCGTGATAGCCTGGAGACATGCACCCGAACCACTATCTTCCATCCTGCTGCGAGAACCTACACCGGACCATTTTGTGCCTTTGAGCACCAACAAAAGGCGTCCCCGTGATTACCAAGGCGGAATTCAGAGTGTAGTGTTTTGGGGCTCAGATGCAGACTAGCTTGGCGATTATGAAGGCATTACTCCCAGACAACAATAGAACTCAAGAGCAATTTGTTCAGTGAGATGGCTGTCTACACTTTAGTAGTGAATACCAACGCCAGGAGGGGATATTAACCCGGAGCACTGTAGGCATCAAATGTGGTTGAATTGTTGTCACCGCCTTTGCTGGCTGCATTAGGCCTACGTACGTTGCTGCCCTCTTGACATTGTGGTCGTGTGTCCTGCACAGCTGATGTTCACCTTATGGGAGTGTGTGTAAGAAAGTGTCAATTCATGTGCAGCTTTTGTGATTGCTGGTCACCTCAATGCTGGTCACTACAGGCCATTTGTCCACTGCCTTGATGCTGTTTAATAATTAAGAAAGAACTCTGACATTGAGGTTTAACGTTGTTAAACTACAATTGAAATATGAGGCATGCAATAGTGAACGGCTGCGGATTATGTTAGATTGCTTAGGCATCTTTATTCTGCAATGAATTCTGAGACACAGGCACTCTTCTGTCCTTTGCCTCCAACGGAAAAACAGCCGCATTGTCCGGCGGCTGAACTCGCTTCCTTGAGCTCAGCTGCGCAATGGCTTAGCCACCGCCACTGTGATAGCTTGACAGTTCTCACCATCAGACATAGTGGGTAAATAAAACAAACTTCAGTCATTGTTTTGTGTCTTTTTCGTTTTGTCAATTTTGTGGGCTTTTGTGGTTCCTTTATTGATTGATTGACTGTGGGGCTTAAAGCACTGACGCAACGCAGGCGATGAGCCGTGCCATAGGGGACAGCTTGGGATTAATTTTGACCACCTGGGGATTTTTAACGTGCCCCGAAATCCCGTACTTCCATGGCGGGAATCGAACCCTCATCTTCGTGCTTAGCAGCGCAACGCCTTTCCTAGCTTAGGGAAGAACCCGTAATGTATAAGCAATCAAAATTGTCATTTGGATCTGTTTGAAGTCGGCTGCTCTTATGTGTTCATTTGTTCTTTTTGTTATCTTACTATGCTTTGCAAGTGTCACCTGGGCTTGGTGACTTATTCAGGGAAGGGACAGCTCTTGACTTGCTTTGCAGAGCAAGTAAGGCGGTGCTGTCATGTAATTGCCACTCAGCTTCAGTTACTTTTTTAACAACAGAGCTGTTTGGGCCAACACAAATCCGTCCGGCGTAGACAGAAAACCCCAAGCCCTCAAGAGAGAGAGAGAAAGCTCTTTATTAGAAGAAAGCAGATAGGTCTGCAGGCATGTATTCGCCTACATGCTACTCTGCGGGGATGGGGTGGAGGAGGTAAAGGCCCCAAAGAAAGTAGGGCGAAAGAGAGGGGAAAAAAGAAGAGGTAAAAAAGAAGGCTACATGGAGTGTTCCGTGGGTCACGTAAAAGTCCAGGTGTTCTCACAGGATGACGATGTGGAGTTCTACAGTGTCTCTGCGACGCCGATGTCGTGTAAATAATCAAACAGTGCATCTAACACTTTTCGCTGGGATGATGGAGATGACCATGGTCCAAGAAGAGCTTTCAATGATAAAAGTCCATTGTTGAGGCACTCGATCTTCTCGGCGAGGTCGCTCCTTTCCTGTTTGTACGCCGGACACTCTAATAAAACGTGTTCAGTAGTTTCTGGCAAACCACAGTTATCACAGTAAGGTTTGTGGTTTGACCGAGGCGATGTCGGTAGGAGTTCGTAAGTGCTGCGTTGAGGCGCAGCCGATGGTAGAGCGTCTCAAGTCGACGTGGGATTCGCTCTGGGAGCCTCATTCTCAGGTCGGAGTCTATGTCATACAGAAAAGGGTCGTGAGTTTCGGGAAAAGACCAGAGACGGTTTTGTTCCTCTAAGGCAAGCTGCTTTGCTAGCGCTGCAGCCTCGTGCTATCTAAAGAAAATTTTCCTTACATTGCGCAATTGTAGCCCTCTGCGAGCCGCCTCATCTGCTTTCTCGTTGCCGAGAACGCCACAATGTGCGGGTATCCATTGCAAGGTCACACGATGCCCAGCGACGTAGGCTAGATGGTGCAGGTAGATGATGTCGCGGGATACGTGGTCGTGGAGGCTGAAGCAACTGGCATGCCGTAGGTTTGCAGCGCTGTCTTAGAATCCGTGAATATAGCCCATTCTGCTGATGGCTGACGAAGAATGTAGCGGAGGGCTTGCTTAATTGCATGAAGCTCGGCCGACGTGGATGACGTCGGTGACGACGTGGATGACATTAAAGCTCGGCCGACGTGGATGACGTTGCACGTTCAAGGCGGTAGGACAGCGCTTGGCCGGTAGACGAAACGTAGACGCCCGATGCACTACTGTGAGGTGTAGATGAACCGTCCGTAGAAAAAAACTGTGGCTAGGGAGGTCCCGGGTATTGAATGTGGGACCTTTACTCGAGGCTTGAGTAAAGGCTCGAGGGTTACGGGGTAGCTGTGGGGGGGATAACAATAACACGTGCAGCCAGTTAGAAAGAAAGAAAGCACTTCTTGTGGTCAGAATCGAATCTGGGTTTCTCGCGTTTTGAATCCGACATCTACCCGATTGAGGTATCATCGCATTCTGGGCGCGCAGCATTTCCTTTGGGTTTGTAGCGCGGGCGTTTTATTTGAGTGTGGCCACGGGTTCTACCGTGTTCTAACGCAGTCCACTTTGGGAGAAAATGTGAAAGCCTGCGGACGAAATGATCCGGGTCTGCCAGTCATGGAGAACTTTTAGCAAGAAGTTCAGAAAGAAATGTGAGCTGATGACATATGGAGCGGAAACTTGGCGGCTTGCTAAACAACGTGAAGGCAAATTCAGGTCAGCTCAACGGGCCACGGAACAAATAATGGTCGGAGTAACACTGGGAGACAGGAAACGAGCTTGCTGGATCAGAGAAAAAAGCTAGAGTAGAAGATATCATAGTTCAAGTGAAAAAGAAATGGACTTGGGCTAGCAATGTAATTATGTGAAAGAACAATCAGTGGACTACCAGGGTGACAGAGTGGACACCGAGAGATAGACCTACAAAAAGAGGAAGGCCAAATTAGTCGATGGAGGGACGAAATAAAGAAGCTCAGCGGCAAAGAATGGACTCCAGCGGTGGCACGGGACAGGAGCGTGTTGGAGGTCGATAAGGGAGGCCTTTGTCCTGCGGTTGGCCTGAATAGGATGATGATGATGATAATGAAACAGCCGGGTCTCCAACAAAGGGGCCGCCAGCTTTGCAGTTTTTCCAGCCTTGCACCACCAGTGGAAACTGCGGCAATTCTTTTTTTCTGCTGCATTTTCAGGTCCTGTAACCTCTGCTAGCAGTGAAAGTGCGGTTGGCCAGCAAACTCCCGAATTGATCATTGCAAGCAACGTGGTTGGCCAGCAAACTCCCGAGTTGTCCACTGCAAGCAACGTGGTTGGCCAGCAAACTCCCGAATTGATCATTGCAAGCAACGTGGTTGGTCAGCAAACTCCCGAGTTGTCCACTGCAAGCAACGTGGTTGGCCAGCAAACTCCCGAATTGATCATTGCAAGCAACGTGGTTGGTCAGCAAACTCCCGAGTTGTCCACTGCAAGCAACGTGGTTGGCCAGCAAACTCCTGAGTTGTCCACTGCAAGGAACGTGGTTGGCCAGCAAACTCCCAAGTTGTTCACTGCAAGCAATGGAGAAGTAAGTCCAGAAATAAATAATCGACACTTCATCTGTTCGATGGATGGAATTAAAAGAGTAATAAGCAACATACAATTCGAAGCATGCCCATATAAAGCCCGGAGAATAGGTCCTCTTTATTGTGAAGGGACTCGTTAATTTGCTTAAATGGGAATTCTTAATCAAACTATGAAAACTACAAGCAGCAAAGAACTTGCAGTTTTAGCTCAAATGCTTTCATTCTAGTTATTAAACCTGTGAAATGAGTCCGTTCATGCTATAAGTAATTTTTTTACTCTCTAAGTCTAGAAACAGCCAAACAGGACTCAAATTCTAGAGGGACCGCTTTCATCTGTCCAGAATGCCTCTTGAAGCCGAGCAGTAAAAAGTGCATACCTGTCAGTTATTGGCTTTTACACGCATTTCAAACTGGAGCAAATTTCACCTCCGGAATCTGACAAGGACTGACTTTGAAACAAGGCTAGATAACCATTTTCCCCTGAGTTTTTATAGTAAATAAGGTCCCCAATTTTCCAGATTATAAGTGCGTTTTTGAGGGGAGTAATAAGTTTTTACTGTTTTGTACACCTTATCTTACTTTAGGTCTACCTCGGCGAAGGACTGTACATGCCAGAGGCAAAACTGACTCGCATCTTGAAATCCAAGAGTGAACTGAGAGCCGCAAGGGACACAGCCCGTCACTTTTGGAGTAAAGGGGAGATGAAGATAAGGAGCTTGACTGGGCAGCCCTGTAGGAGTATTTCTGACAGCGTGGCCAAACAGGTCGCCACACCAGAAAAAGTGGCAGCCGTGATGAGTAAGTTTGCATGTTTGTCTTTATTATTGAATGGGAGTCAGCAGTGCCAGAATTGCAATGTCAGTGGGGCATCACAACTGTTGCAAAATATTTAAAAAATACTGCGGTTTCGAAAATAAGCTAAGGTCATTTTTGAACTTGACGGTGAATATTCGAAGCACTGAATACTTTGGGAATAGTGGTTACTATTCGATTCGATCCGCAATGAAGTTTTACTGTTCGAAGTGTTCAATTCTTGAAAATTTAAAACTTCTGAATAGGGTCATTCCACGCGAAACGTCCCAGCCCGAAAATTGACCATCGCCCATTTCGTTGAAAAACTTTGTGCTATTTGCTGATTAAGTGTAGGAGATCTGCAAGGAGTATTTTCGCTGAAAAAAAATTTGTTGTGTGAGCGCTCCTTGAAAGTTTTGCGAACACGCAAAATGTGGCTGGAGATAATGCATTTTAAATAGAGAGAGAGTAAACTTTTATTGAGCCCAATAAAGCTATTGATTAGTGCACGCAGGTTCGGATGGGGTGGAACCCTCTTCACGGGTCCCATATGCGTCTAGCAGCTCCTGGCTCCTGCCTGCCAGCGCGAGCTGGATTGCCAGGTCGGGGCTAGACAACAAGGTCTCCCGTCGCTCTCGGGAATCGGGTGTGGGAATAAGGGTGGGGGGCGGTCAGATCTCAAGAGACTCGCACTTGGCCAGGATGTGTGCCAGAGTGCCCTCTCTGTCTCAGTCTCTCTCGTACCTGTCAGGGTACATCTTGTTTAGGAGTGTGGGATGCTCTAGCGACCCCAGCTTTATCCTTCGGATAGCGGTCTGCTGTTTTCGGCTGAACTGCAAGTGAGGCCCGGGGAACCTGCACCTGCGCTCTCTGTACATTTCGGTTAATTCTGCGTACCTCGTGACAAGGCGCAACAGCGCCGGCTTCTCCTCGGCCCGGACAGACAACTTTTGGGCATGGCTGTCGGCGAGTTCGTTTCCTTCCACCTTCGAGTGAGCCGGCGCCCAAACAAGCTCCAAGGCTCTCCTCGGGGGCCTTTGCTTGTACAGTATCGCACGGACTGCGGGGGACACCTTTTCTTTTCGGAAGTTGGCGTACGCCTTCTTGGAGTCCGTGATTATAGTGCCGGCCCTCGGATGTGTTAGCGCGAGGACCACGGCAACTTCCTCCGCTTCGACTGATTGGGTCGTGCGGACCGATGCGTAGGTCACCAGGGTGTCTATGGTGGTGACTGCCGCTGTAGCCTTGGTTCCGTACTTGAGAAGCGCCGCGTCTGCAAAGAGGACGTCGGGGTCCTCTTCGAACTGGCGGGCCAGCGCCCTGGCCCTTGCGGACCGCATCCCTTTGTTTTTCCCGTGCTGCATTTTCCTGGGAAGGGGCTTGGTCTTTACGACGCCCCTCCACTTGGGAAGTAACGTCTCAGTGTCTGGTTGCTGTTCGATGCTCCTCTCACTTTGCGCAGGACGGCCCGTCCATGTCCGGTCTGACTCAGTCTGATCCTTTGGTTAGAGAGGGGGGCCTCCGCCATCTCGTCCACCGTGTTGTGCCTGCCCATGCCCAGAAGTTTCTGCATGGACGAGTGAACGGGTACTCCCACGGTGAGCTTGGTCGCCTTTCTGTTCATCGTGTCCATGGCCTCACAGTCCGCCTTCATCAGCTCGAGGTACGGGGCGGAGTAAGTGATTCGGGACATGAACGCTTGCACCAACTTCAGGGCGTCGTCTTCCTTGATTCCTCGGTTCCTGTTGGTGATTCTCCTGCTCATGCTCGAGATCTGCTCGGAGATGGTCTTGATCTTGTGCGTGGCCGCGGTGGCCTTGCCGTCGTCGCGCAGCAACGGGTCCAGGATGCGGACCTGCCGCGTGGGCTCGATCTTCATGCCGTAGATCGTGAAGACCACGTTCGGCAGCGGTTCCTTTTTGGGCCTACTTGGCTGCACCATTAACGCTCCGACTTCTGCGGGGCACAGCTCAGCCTACAGGTTTTAGCGTACTCGTGGACGGTCGTTGCCACCCTCTGCAAGGCTTCCTCCACCCAGGTGTTGGAACCCGCTCGTGACGTCCACACTGTTATGTCATAGGTTTACAACGTGTGGTACATGCCTTCGATCTCTTGGAGTAACTTGGGCAGGGGCAGGAGGGCCAGGTTAAAGAGCAGCGGCGACAACACCGACCCTTGCGGAGCGCCCCTGTCTCCGAGCTCGATTGGGTCTGACCGTACCTCTCCTACCCTTATGATCGCCGAGCACTTGGTTAGAAAGTTCTCGACGTAGCCGTACGTCCTACGGCCGCAGCCCATCTTGCGGAGGTTCTCGAGCACGCTTCCGTGGGGCACATTGTCGAAGACCCCCTTGAGGTTCAACGCAAGTATCCCGTGGTGTGAGTGTCTCGTGGCCTTCTTGAAAACACCAGTTCTTTTAGCTGGACGATGTCGTCTTGGGTGCACAAGTGCTGGTGGAACCCGTACATAGTAGCCAGCATCCGTGTGGTTCGTCTCGTCCAGGAACCCTTGAAGTCTCCGGAGAACCATGCGTTCCACGACCTTGCCCACCTACAAGGTGAGTGAAATCGGGCGCCTGTTCTCGATTGTCAGTGGTTTGCCCGGCTGAACCTCACTTCTGCTTCCTTCCACTCCGCGGGTAGTTCCAAGTGTTCCCAGGCCAGGTTGATGTGGTCCTGGAGCTCGGCCTTCGCCGTGTCACTCATGTTGTTCAGGAGTCTGTAGGGAATGGCGTCCATGCCGGGTGCGCTCTTGTTACTCCCGTCGATGGCAGTCAGTAGTCCCGTGGTGGTAAAAGGCTCATCCAGCTCCGGATTTTCGGGTCCCCCGTATTCCTCTGGCAGCGGGAACAGCCCGTGCTCCGTCTTGAAATACTTTGCCTTCAGGTCTTCGATGAGCCTCTTGCCGTCCCCACCGTAGGCGTTGAGGACCTTGGTGAGGTTTCGGTTTGTGGCCGCCCTACCGTTCATCGGGTCAACCCGGTGTCGCAGGAGGCACCAGGTCTTCCGCGCGGACGGCGTGCTCTGCAGGCCGTTGTACGTGCTCGTCTAGTTCTCTTGGCACAGCTTGGTGGCGTACTCAGAGATCTGCTTGTTTAGCGAGGTTACGCGCTTGGACAGCCTTGTGTTCCTTCTCTGCTGTTTCCACTTCCGCTTCAGGGAGTGTCGAGCCACCCACATGAGTGCGAGCTTGGCGTCAACGAATGGTGTCTTTGCCATCGTGGCGACGGTCTGCGTGAACTTATCGAGCGCGGCCTTTGTTCTCTGGCCCACTCTGCATACGGTCTTCGACTACTCTTCTCGGCCTCGACGGAAGATTCGGCTGCTTCTGCCTAGCACTTGCGCAATGAGAGTGAAACTATGTAGAATGACAAATATTATTTTAGAACATTCTGCTTGTATTGTTCTGTGATGTGGGACTGAAAATATTGAAGCCGTGTAAGAATTTTTGGTGTTGTATTAACTAAGTAAAAACGCAACAAATGGCATGTTTTCAGGATTTTTTTTTTGTGAAGGCATCTTGAAAGCTTCAGCTGTGATATTTCCATCATGCGCTGATCTGGTCTTTAAGCATCTACTAAAATAATTTAGATCAACTACAGGGGCAACTGGCTTACAAAGATGCAAAAAAGGCTTTTTTTGCCAGACTTCAAAGTAAAAAAAGCACCAAGGCCCTCGAGGTAAAATTACATGGTACGGCTCATTATACGCATCAGCACTTCTGCTTTTAATTTAGAAAATTTCTTTCGAGTAAATTTTGTTTGAGGTGAGAAAAAAAGTTAAAGTTCACGATTAGCTGCACTTGTGTCCACTGTGAAACTGTGTCCTCAACTCGGAAACCCGTACGTGCCGGCTCCCTTATTTGTGGCAGCCACGGGCACACCTGGCTCTCTGCCAAATGAACATTGTTTGTGTCACTAGACATCATTAAAATAAACCGTAAATGGCATACTCCAGTCCACCACCTTGCCTTCTGTTTTGTTTACTTATGTGTTTTGTTACCAGAATCTGGCCACATGCAGAAGCAAAGCGCATGTTTGCTTCCCTTTCTTTTGTATGCTGCACAACTATTGTATTTGATAAGGAGAGTGCTTTGCCCGGTCGTCACTAGGCTAGAATATTTGTTTTTTACTGCCAGTATTCTGATAACTATCTAATTTTATGGCACCAGAAAATATTACGCGGAAAGATAAATGCTCGTCGGGCGAATGCCGCTCCATTCATTTTGCCAATGCCCCCCTGTGCACTCACATTGCTGATGGCTCCAGAAAATATACGCGGAAAGGTTAATGCTCGGCGGAAAGATAAATGCTCGTCGGGCGAATGCCGCTCCATTCATTTTTGCCAATGCCCCCTGTGCACTCACATTGCTGATGGCTCCAGAAAATATTACGCGGAAAGATAAATGCTCGTCGGGCGAATGCCGCTCCATTAATTTTTGCCAATGCCCCCTGTGCACTCACATTGCTGATGGCTCCAGAAAATATTACGCGGAAAGATAAATGCTCGTCGGGCGAATGCCGCTCCATTCATTTTTGCCAACCAATGCCCCCTGTGCACTCACATTGCTGATGGCTCCAGAAAATATTACGCGGAAAGATAAATGCTCGTCGGGCGAATGCCGCTCCATTCATTTTTGCCAATGCCCCCTGTGCACTCACATTGCTGATGGCTCCAGAAAATATTACGCGGAAAGATAAATGCTCGTCGGGCGAATGCCGCTCCTTGCCAATGCCCCCTGTGCACTCACATTGCTGATGGCTGAAAATATTACGCGGAAAGATAAAGTGATTTTTGCCAATTTTTGCCAATCCCCCTGTGCACTCACATTGATGATGGCTCCAGAAAATATTACGCGGAAAGGTAAATGCTCGTCGGGCGAATGCCGCTCCATTCATTTTTGCCAATTCCCCTGTGCACTCACATGCTGGATAGGCTCCAGCGAAAATATTACGCGGAAGGTAAATGCTCGTCGGGCGAATGCCGCTCCATTCATTTTTGCAATTCCCCCTGTGCACTTCACATTGCTGATGGCTCCAGAAAATATTACGCGGAAAGGATAAATGCTCGTCGGGCGAATGCCGCTCCATTCATTTTTGCCAATGCCCCCTGTGCACTCACATTGCTGATGGCTCCAGAAAATATTACGCGGAAAGGTAAATGCTCGTCGGGCGAATGCCGCTCCATTCATTTTTGCCAATGCCCCCCTGTGCACTCACATTGCTGATGGCTCCAGAAAATATTACGCGGAAAGGATAAATGCTCGTCGGGCGAATGCCGCTCCATTCATTTTTGCCAATGCCCCCCTTGGCACTCACATTGCTGATGGCTCCAGAAATATTACGCGGAAAGGATAAATGCTCGTCGGGCGAATGCCGCTCCATTAATTTTGCCCAATTCCCCCTGTGCACTCACATTGCTGATGGCTCCAGAAAATATTACGCGGAAAGATAAATGCTCGTCGGGCGAATGCCGCTCCATTCATTTTTGCCAATTCCCCCTGTGCACTCACATTGCTGATGGCTCCAGAAAATATTACGCGGAAAGATAAATGCTCGTCGGGCGAATGCCGCTCCATTTCATTTTGCCATGTCCCCCTGTGCACTCACATTGCTGATGGCTCCAGAAAATATTACGCTGAAAGGTAAATACTCGTCGGGCGAATGCCGCTCCATTATTTTTGCCAATTCCCCCTGTGCACTCACATTGCTGATGGCTCCAGAAAATATTACGCGGAAAGGTAAATGCTCGTCGGGCGAATGCCGCTCCATTCATTTTTGCCAATTCCCCCTGTGCACTCACATTGCTGATGGCTCCAGAAAATATTACGCGGAAAGGTAAATGCTCGTCGGGCGAATGCCGCTCCATTCATTTTTGCCAATTCCCCCCTGTGCACTCACATTGCTGATGGCTCCAGAAAAATATTACGCGGAAAGGTAAATAGCTCGTCGGGCGAATGCCGCTCCATTCTTTTTGCCAATTCCCCCTGTGCACTCACATTGCTGATGGCTCCAGAAAATATTACGCGGAAAGATAAATGCTCGTCGGGCGAATGCCGCTCCATTCATTTTTGCCAATGCCCCCCTGTGCACTCACATTGCTGATGGCTCCAGAAAATATTACGCGGAAAGATAAATGCTCGTCGGGCGAATGCCGCTCCATTCATTTTTGCCAATGCCCCCCTGTGCACTCACATTGCTGATGGCTCCAGAAAATATTACGCGGAAAGATAAATGCTCGTCGGGCGAAATTCGCCCCCTGTGCACTCACATTGCTGATGGCTCCAGAAAATATTACGCGGAAAGATAAATGCTCGTCGGGCGAATGCCGCTCCATTCATTTTTGCCAATGCCCCCCTGTGCACTCACATTGCTGATGGCTCCAGAAAATATTACGCGGAAAGATAAATGCTCGTCGGGCGAATGCCGCTCCATTCATTTTTGCCAATGCCCCCTGTGCACTCACATTGCTGATGGCTCCAGAAAATATTACGCGGAAAGATAAATGCTCGTCGGGCGAATGCCGCTCCATTAATTTTTGCCAATGCCCCCCTGTGCACTCACATTGCTGATGGCTCCAGAAAATATTACGCGGAAAGATAAATGCTCGTCGGGCGAATGCCGCTCCATTCATTTTTGCCAATGCCCCCCTGTGCACTCACATTGCTGATGGCTCCAGAAAATATTACGCGGAAAGATAAATGCTCGTCGGGCGAATGCCGCTCCATTCATTTTTGCCAATGCCCCCCTGTGCACTCACATTGCTGATGGCTCCAGAAAATATTACGCGGAAAGATAAATGCTCGTCGGGCGAATGCCGCTCCATTCATTTTTGCCAATGCCCCCTGTGCACTCACATTGCTGATGGCTCCAGAAAATATTACGCGGAAAGATAAATGCTCGTCGGGCGAATGCCGCTCCATTCATTTTTGCCAATGCCCCCCTGTGCACTCACATTGCTGATGGCTCCAGAAAATATTACGCGGAAAGATAAATGCTCGTCGGGCGAATGCCGCTCCATTCATTTTTGCCAATGCCCCCCTGTGCACTCACATTGCTGATGGCTCCAGAAAATATTACGCGGCAAAGATAAATGCTCGTCGGGCGAATGCCGCTCCATTAATTTTTGCCCAATGCCCCCCTGTGCACTCACATTGCTGATGGCTCCAGAAAACTATTACGCGGAAAGATAAATGCTCGTCGGGCGAATGCCGCTCCATTAATTTTTGCCAAAGGCCCCCCTGTGCACTCACATTGCTGATGCTCCAGAAAATATTACGCGGAACGATAAATGCTCGTCGGGACGAATGCCGCTCCATTAATTTTTTGCCAATGCCCCCCTGTGCAATCACATTGCTGATGGCTCCAGAAAATATTACGCGGAAAGATAAATGCTCGTCGGGCGAATGCCGCTCCATTAATTTTTGCCAATGCCCCCCTGTGCACTCACATTGCTGATGGCTCCAGAAATATTACGCGGAAAGATAAATGCTCGTCGGCGAATGCCGCTCCATTCATTTTTGCCAATGCCCCCCTGTGGCACTCACATTGCTGATGGCTCCAGAAAATATTACGCGGAAAGATAAATGCTCGTCGGGCGAATGCCGCTCCATTAATTTTTGCCAATGCCCCCCTGTGCACTCACATTGCTGATGGCTCCAGAAAATATTACGCGGAAAGATAAATGCTCGTCGGGGCGAATGCCGCTCCATTAATTTTTTGCCGAATGCCCCCCTGTGCACTCACATTGCTGATGGCTCCAGAAAATATTACGCGGAAAGGTAAATGCTCGTCGGGCGAATGCCGCTCCATTAATTTTTGCCAATGCCCCCCTGTGCACTCACATTGCTGATGGCTCCAGAAATATTACGCGGAAGATAAATGCTCGTCGGGCGAATGCCGCTCCATTCATTTTTGCCAATGCCCCCCTGTGCCATCACATTGTGATGGCTCCAGAAAATATTACGCGGAAAGATAAATGCTCGTCGGGCGATGCCGCTTCATTCATTTTTGCCAATGCCCCCCTGTGCACTCACATTGCTGATGGCTCCAGAAAATATTACGCGGAAAGATAAATGCTCGTCGGGCGAATGCCGCTCCATTCATTTTTGCCAATGCCCCCCTGTGCACTCACATTGCTGATGGCTCCAGAAAATATTACGCGGAAAGATAAATGCTCGTCGGGCGAATGCCGCTCCATTCATTTTTGCCAATGCCCCCCTGTGCACTCACATTGCTGATGGCTCCAGAAAATATTACGCGGAAAGATAAATGCTCGTCGGGCGAATGCCGCTTCATTCATTTTTGCCAATGCCCCCCTGTGCACTCACATTGCTGATGGCTCCAGAAAATATTACGCGGAAAGATAAATGCTCGTCGGGCGAATGCCGCTCCATTAATTTTTGCCAATGCCCCCCTGTGCACTCACATTGCTGATGGCTCCAGAAAATATTACGCGGAAAGATAAATGCTCGTCGGGCGAATGCCGCTCCATTAATTTTTGCCAATGCCCCCCTGTGCACTCACATTGCTGATGGCTCCAGAAAATATTACGCGGAAAGATAAATGCTCGTCGGGCGAATGCCGCTCCATTCATTTTTGCCAATGCCCCCCTGTGCACTCACATTGCTGATGGCTCCAGAAAATATTACGCGGAAAGATAAATGCTCGTCGGGCGAATGCCGCTCCATTCATTTTTGCCAATGCCCCCCTGTGCACTCACATTGCTGATGGCTCCAGAAAATATTACGCGGAAAGATAAATGCTCGTCGGGCGAATGCCGCTCCATTCATTTTTGCCAATGCCCCCCTGTGCACTCACATTGCTGATGGCTCCAGAAAATATTACGCGGAAAGGTAAATGCTCGTCGGGCGAATGCCGCTCCATTCATTTTTGCCAATGCCCCCTGTGCACTCACATTGCTGATGGCTCCAGAAAATATTACGCGGAAAGATAAATGCTCGTCGGGCGAATGCCGTTCCATTAATTTTTGCCAATGCCCCCTGCGCACTCACATTGCTGACTGCTTCTTCAAGGTGTTCCTTCCATGTGTTTAGAGTCTTAATTTTGAGGGGTTCTGAAGCCATTTAAGGCATTTCAATAACACTCAGATCCGAAAAGCTGCTACATCCAGTAATTAATCAACAGCTGCAAGCAACACTGTCATATAACTAGTGCAGGCAGTTATAACCGAGACGACCTATTCCTGTGATTGCACTAAGTAGCCCGTACTTGAGCATGTAATGAAACGCGGACATGAAAATATGAAGCTGAACATGCAATAAGCGCAATTTCTTTCCATGGAAACCAAAATGACGCGTGGCTTAGTTACAAAAACAACGTTGGGAAATGCGGATTTACAAATATACCAATACCATGCCATTATATGAACTCTACGAACAGTATTTTTAAATTTTGCACGTTTTGGTTCGTAGTTTCGTGTGTGCGTTTCATTTGACGACCACTGTACCTCTGTGGTAAAGTTGCGCATGTTGCGGTTTTGTGTACTACATGGTAATAAGCATTGTTTCGCCAACATTGTCTTTTTGTTACAGATGTTGTTAGGAAGGTGGTGAACGACAACCCGACAGAGGTTCCAGCAGCAAAGCGGGTTGCCATTGGAAAAAAGGCAATCAGGGACCTCTTTGCCGACACGGCCAGGATACGCAGCAAAGGCGCTATTGTGCAACACTAAACGCGAAATTTTGCAAAAAAGGGAAAAGCATATTTTTCTGCTGGTCTTCCTACTTGACAACGTGGTTTCATGCCTATGGCCCATAGAACACAAGCTGGTTTGTCTGTGGCGCCTCAGACAAATATCTTCCATATTTCTGCAGTAAAAATATGTTTTGTACGGTGGGGATCCCTCTATACACCGTAGTCATGAGATACAACTGCATTTCATAATTTTGTGTTGGAATATTTTCATGGTCCTGCGGTATGGAACATGTTTTGTTGTACTGCCACGATACGGGAATATCACATAGTCCTACGAACAGGGTGTGCTCCAAGTTAGTTATAGGTTCGGTTAGGATTGCTACCCAAAGGTTAACGGAAAGCGCATTTTGAAACTGTCGAGACACTCGCCCTCCCCGGGAAATAGTGGAGGCCTCAGTGATTGGCATTTAGGGTTTACAATGCGTGAGCATGCCATCGATTGCACTTTTAGAATGAGTTAGCATATCTAGCCAGTTGAATCTGTCTTGTACTAGATAGCAATCTTGACACATTCTGTTCGACTGTTTTATCATTGATGTAAGCTTACGTTGTATATCTGGAGTGATATCTTATCCTTGAAAAGACGCATGCTTGCATCATTTGTTTTTCCATGTATTTAATGTCTTGTAATAAACCGTTCTCTAGTTTTTCGTCAGCGCTGTAGTTTGTCACTTCTTCAGTCCTCGTCTTTGCGCTATTTTTTTAGTGTTAAATATGTGTGCTCTAGTTAGATGAAAAAGATTACGTGCGTAATTTGTGATATGGGATGTGTTGTTGAAACAAGGTTAGAATAAACATGTCCCGTACTTTGGCCACATTTTTTTTCTGTCATTGTGTGGCCCTGTGTGCATGAACTGCCAACGATAGATAGTCGTGGAGCGCCGGCGGGGCGTAGTGTCTTTATTCAGGCCCGCTGAAACATAGAGATGAACTGTGGTCATGGCAACATGGTTGTGGCTTAGTCAGCTTTGGGGGTCTCCGTTATGTTGGCTACTTCAGCTGCAGTGTTTGGCAGCCCTGGTGCTGCAAAATACAAAGCAGGCAAAATTTTTGTTTACTGCTTAATGCAACAAAAACAAGGTACAAGTTAAGGGGCACATAGGTCCTTGGGGCCAAAAAATCGCCAAAAAAAGCACTTTTTAGGTATCACTTTTTCAGTTTTCCCCTAAAAGTTGGTACTTGAACTGCACCAGGTACTTATAGGAACCGCGCAGGCCTGATTTTTGAGGAAAAAACAATTTTTCCATAATTTCCTTTTTCACCACGAGCGGTATTGCAGCAATGGGAGATTCTCAAGAGTTACATCCCAGCATGTAGAGCAACCAGTTCTTTTTTTGCAGTGTAAAGCTGAATGTTTAAACCATCCAACATGGGAAGCAGATTGTGCATTTTGCGTTTCAGTAGTTTTATAATTA
Organism: Haemaphysalis longicornis; assembly: GCA_013339765.2. Classification (NCBI taxonomy): domain Eukaryota; kingdom Metazoa; phylum Arthropoda; class Arachnida; order Ixodida; family Ixodidae; genus Haemaphysalis; species Haemaphysalis longicornis. Next base: position 12,617,454 of record CM023457.1, read on the forward strand.
GCATTATTTTTAATTGCTTAGCAGAAGTACTACAGACCTACAAGTTAGAATTTGTGTAAACTTGTATGTGATTGCAAAACAAAAAAAACTGCTTCCCACATTTCATTCTCCACAACTTCTGGTATCTATTCATGCCTTGCTGGTAATTTTTTGTTCATTAGTTTTTTTTCTGTTCCAAAAACAATCAGGAAATTATCTTGGAAACTAAAGGACTTTGCTTGAGAGGAATGTACTTAAACTTTCACTAGTGGAACAAGGACGAGAAAGACTACTAAACAGGACGAAGCTCAACTAACAACTGATTTATTAACGCATATTGAACATATATATACACGTTCTTGTATGAAAAAAAGGTACAAAAAAGAAGCTGACCATATGTGATTACAACTATACACACGGTTTTACACGGAGCGCATGCTCAGTTTTTAACTGCGACAGGAAGCCTATTGCCTTTTGCCTATCTTCCTATTTTCCTATTGTCGCAGTAAGAACTGAGCATGCGCTGCATTTAAAACCGCGTGCAGTTGTAATCACATATGTTCAGGCTTCTTTTTAAAGCAAAGCTTTACTACTTTCGTCCAGCGATTTTGTGGAGAATGCACAAATGACCTTTTGACCGGAGACACACCCCAGGCAACACACCCCTCGAAGCGCATCGCGTGATTCGCCAGGCCTGCTGTTGGCGCCTGCGGGCGCCGACAGCAGTCGCCACCGCCGCTGCGGCCGCGGCAGCCAACAACCCCCGCAGCCTCCCATGCATGCGGCGCTGGGTCGTTTCGGGCAACGTGACTCGTCTCGCGCCTGGCGAAGAGGAACGGTGCGTTCGCCATGAATGAACGCCGCGTTTACCCGGCCTCCTGTGAGCGTTGCACGGAACCGAACGGCTTTGAGATGTGGTCAGCAATGCAGCTAAATCAAAGGTTAACCAAGCGAAACCAAGACTCAACCAGACTAAGCCAAGCTTTTGCTCTGCATATCCAAGGTTAGCGCAGCTAAGCCGCAGTCATTTTTTTGTACCTTTTTTCATACAAGCACGTGTATATGTGTGTTCGATCTGCGTTAATAAATCAGTTGTTAGTTACGCCTCGTCCTGTTTTGTAGTGTTTATCGTCCTTGTTCTACTAGTCAAAGTTTAAGCACTTTCCACTTAATCTATGCAGCACCAACTAGCCCCTACAGACGCCCTGTTAAAGGACTTGCATTAAAACTAATTGGATATTGGAAATCAGCTAAAAAACTGAACAAGCCCATAAAGTTTCATGAAGGTTGGTTGGAAAGAAAAAAAAGCTTTCGAAGACCAGTGTGCCCCCTAAACTAGATAAAAATCATCATGAGCACTCAAACATTCATCCCACCTTTCGGCCAGAAACTCTCTGATCTGGCAATGTTGTACACTTAGAACACTTGTTTTCCCTTTATCTTGTTGACCCATCTATGTTAACCTAATGCTATTGGTCACCATTACCGTCACTGTGATGGTTGTCAGGCATTGCGTGTTTGAACTGCAAGATTACAGCCTGTCGCATTTATCTCCCTGCACTTCTTATCTCAATTTCTTTCAACGAGATATCTTTAAACTCCTGAATTTTATAAATGAATGTAAAAACAAAACACTATGTTTACTGTTTTAGAATGCAGTGGTGAGAAGACCTGCAACTCTTTGGGGCAACAAACCTAAAAATAAATCTTTTAACAAACAAACCAAAATGGTGCAAGACTGACTTCATTATGCCGGCTATTTTTCAGCAGTTGTACTGACGTTTTTTATGAGCTTGTTTTTATCAGAATGTTGTAAACTGGTGTTTACATTTCTCCGAAATTGATATTTTCCTGCCGATTACCTTGAAATATCTTTCCATATTTTATTGTCTCTAAATTATTGAATGTCTAAAAGCTGCTCGCTTCATCCTTCATGAAATGGGATGGGAGCTGATGGAACGCTCGGGAGCCGAAACGTCTTTTTTGGATTTTAAACATTCTTGGTCGGTGCCAGTTATTGTTGTCATGTGTTTTCCCGACCGTCTGATTTCTCCAAGAAATGAGTGAGTGCTGTTGATGGGTACTAAATTCACCATAAGTATGCCGTGCTGGGCAGGTGTTATACGACAGAGAGCGACAGGTTGTTTTCATTGAACAGCAGATGAGCCACAAGTGGCAAGTTTAAGCAGAGTTTAAAGTAATCTCCACATCGTGCGTTCTCCAAGTCTTAAAACTCTTTGCACCTTACAGCGTTGAAAATTTGTGAGTGCATGTTTTGAGACTGATATTGTCTATCACATGGTAGAAAGTAGCATTATGTCTACACAAAGGAAGTGGCTCGCTTGAATATTCATTTAAGTGTAAGGTTCTTCGCCTAGTAGGGGCTTTCGCCTAGATTCCTAAAATTCTTTTGTTTTCTCAAAAACTCTTGGCCACCCGGCAAGCTTTCCCGTGCAATTGTCTCAAGACCTACGATAGCTGGAGTTGCTATTTTATTTGAAAAATTAAGCCCAATGTATGAAACACGCAACCTTGCAAGCATAATTTTTCTGTTTGTTTTTTACTGTTGGCAAACAATATATTATTTTTATTTGTTTTGGTGCCTAATTGATTATCTGCAAAAGTAATTACTCATTTGAAATAAGGACAAAAAGCTGAGTAATGCTGTGAAGCTTCATTAAGTTGGTTGAGGAGCAAAAAATGTCTGGAAGACCCTCTGAATAGAGTGAACTAGAAGTATAGAGTGGTTCAAACGGGCCCCAAAATGTGAGGCAAAAAAAGGGGTAGAACCGTTTAGGGGCGCTGCGAACGTTACCCCTCCATCGTAGCGCAGCGGATACGGTACTGGGCTCCTACGCAAAGAACCTGGGTTCAAATCGTGGCAGGGCTGTCTGATGTTTTTTTCGTAATACTTCATAATGCATACAAAAGCGCCTAAACTGTACCGTATATTGTTGATGTGCACTAACTCATTGGCTTGTTTATATTGGTTGAGTGTTAGTTGAGGGGGTGGCCACTTAAAATAACCAACAGATACTAAAACTTTAAAAATAGCAAGAACACGTACTAACACATTGGCCATGAACTGGCTGAAATTACTTCTGTAGCTACCCTGCCTACTGCAAACGCGTACATAACCAGACTTTTATAGTTCAGGGAACCATCGGCGCAGCCGCATAGGCTACGCGTTGCTTTTCACCTGTTGCTATAAAGCCAAAAAAGCTGTAAGGAAGACATGCAGCATGAACGGAAGGTTCGGTCATAGACGAGGGCGTGCCAATAAAGTTTTATCACCACGAATAAAAGGCTAAAGACCCAAGCAATATCGCATACTTCTGCTGCTACATCTAGCGCGAAGAAAGCTGCAACTAATAAATAAACGGTAATTGTTCATCATTGCTTTAAAGAACTCTCTGTGTGAAATATTTGTCAAATAAATGATGTGATTAAATTAACCGAAACAGGTCTTGTTACGCTTTAACGTTTGATATTGTGCTTCAGCCATCAACTCGTCGTCTGCCTTTGTATGCGCGCTAATGCAGACAACACATGTTCTCGGCAATAACAAAGAAAACAGAAATGCACAATTTGTGTTTGTGTGGCCAAATTATTTAATACAAAGAGCTAATTGCATTAGAATTCGCTAAATGAATAACAAATTAAAGATTAGCTCATCTGTACTCGGTAATGATCGTCTGCTTTGTCTGCACGGCTGCGCAAGCCGTGCCCACGGCAGTCTGTTCATTTCACATATCGCCTTTGCAACTGCATGACTGACAAGATTGCAAGAAGCAATCTTGTCATTGTAACTCTAGATAAAAGAGAACGCCCTTGTTGAGAGTTGTGATCACCGTGTACGTTGTATAAGTAACTCGGCGCCGCTACATTAAGTAACTTTTCATTAAGCTAGCTTGCACGAATCGCGAATTTTTCTGTGTCGATGCCAGTGGTCCCGTGTAGAAACTAAATGTACGTGCTGTCTCTGTTCGAATTTGTGCAATTTCAAAAGTTTACGCATGCTTTTTTGGTGCGTATAGAGACGCAGCTTAATGAGGCACATACAGAAAACAGTGACAGATATTGTTTCACAGAAACGGCTTCATCATTAATTAAATGTGTACCGTGAAATTCGTGTGTAAGTGCCGTGCACGAATTCAGCTTTATTATACCTTTCAAAAGGGCATTAAGTGTAACTGTTTTGCAACACAACACCGGTTGCATGAGCACCGCAATCACGGCACACGCTAAAGGTTATGTTTCTGTCTTTTGTGTAGAGGGGCAGAAGACAGAATGCGAAAGGCCAGATTTTGATTTGCATATGGGGTGAGCTTAGGTTATCTTTTGTCCATAGTAAAATAAAAAAGCACTGGCTATGTTTAGCCAACTAAAAAAGAAAAAATCACGCCATATCCACGGAATGAATGATGATAAGTGGGGCGAAGCTCGAGAGGGGGAGATCATCGGTAACCGTAACTCTCCCGTGAAAGTTCGCCCATTACATCATTAAGAAAGGCGTAAGACTGTGTGCGTACATTGTACAAATCAACTTTTATTTTCGGAGTCAATGCTCCCAGGCCCAGACCTGGTGAAAGACCCCGCGCCATCGAGGACTACCCCGCACCTCCACCACAATTTGTCACGTAGGATGGGACAGAACGGTAAAGAAAGAACTTTTATTTAGGGCGAACTTGTGCCCGAACAAGACGAGAGGAAACGAGCAAAGGTCCTTGCGTCTCGTTCGATCTCCGAGAACGACTGCCTGCGTTCGTGGCGTGATCTCTTGCGTGATCTCCCCCTCGCAGTGCACGTGCGCTCGCGCCTCCGTTGGCGAACACAGACAAGCTCGCGCTATCGGTGCCGAGATTGCGCTGCCGGTTGCAGCCGGTTCTTGCGCGTGCAACGCGGCCCACTTTGCGACATCTCCGAAAGCATGCGGCGGTCACGTACCACGAGACACAAGGGATGGACAGACCCATGGCTTTAGGAGCTTCGCCCCTAAAAGACTGTCCTTGAGGGGGATTGAACCGAGGTATTTCGCGTAGGAGTCGTGTACTGCATCCGTTGCGCCACGATGGAGGGGTAACGCTCGCAGCGCCCCTAAACGGTTCGACCCCTTTTTTTGCCTCACTTTTAATACATGGGCCCTATGGGCGTTTGAACCACTCTAAAGATAAGAGCTGAACTTGATCTCGAATTAATATTTCTGAAATAGCGCTGACCTGCTACTGCTTGATGCCTGAGCCACTATTTTGGAACTATAAAGGGAGTATGTAAGAAGTTCAGAGACGTGTAATGACCTCAGGAACAGAGTTTTAACACCTATATTTTATAGTGAAGGCTGTGAACTGGCAAGGAAAGCTGGCAGTGTTTAATTTTGCTTTGTACATTAAGCTTACTGATTGTCACTTTGGTATGAGACAAGAACATGCTTTTTCTTTGCTTAGTGGCTTAAGCAGAACACGCCATAGCATTGGCATGGGACTTTACATTGGTGTATATTGAACATAGACCTACAAAACTTCTGTAGTAAGGGTTCTGCGTATATGATGTAAGATGCCTTAGCTAATGCGTCTTCTAAAGAATAACCTTCACTTTGCCAAAACTCACACGTACCTTCTATCGCTGGGTTCTCTGCAGCCATGACAGCGTCAGGTTGTGTCTCATTTTTTGGGTTGGATGCCGTGCTGCTCTGCAATGCCGTTGATGCTGTTGCGTCGGCAGCTCCCACACTCAATGTAGGCGCGTCATTGGGCAGATTCGAACTTTCTGGCACCTCTGAGGCTGTATGCACCGCGTGCACCATAGTCTTGTTTGCCGAAGATGAAGGCCTAGAATTATCCGAGTCGTCGTCTTCGTCATTGTCATCATTCTCGAAGTTGAGGCGCTTGGTCCTATTGTTCGATGATGTTGCCGAATTGACTACTGTGGTAGCTATCTTCGTAGAGGACACAGTGTGGTCTTTTTTCTGCGCTTCTGGAGAAGACAATGTGGACTCATTGTTTCCGTGGTCTTTCTCTTGGAGTCCCCCAGGCTCGTGAGTAATTGTCGAAGAAGCATTGTTGGAGTAGCGTTCGTTGCCGCTTTTAGATTCGTTCCTGGCTCCCTCGATACCACTAACATTGTAGCCCTGCTTATCTTGAGCTGATGAGGCATTTGAAGAAAATGGGGCCTCAGAGATTGATGCATTGTCGCTGGGGCTAGCCTTGTGTTTTGTGTCAACTGTTGGTTGTTGGGCAAAAGCTGGGGGAGAAACATGTTGGCTCTTGTCTCTATCACCACCTGCGAAATGAAGTTTCCATTTGAACTCGAAAGACCTTCCATCTTAGTAGAGATTTACTTTGTTTTACCACAGGTTGAAATGGCCTTATCTGATACTTAGGATACATTACTATTGCTGCAAGAAGTAAGTGAAGTGCATAAAGTGGCCACCCTCAATGTTCTTAATCAATTAGCGCACTGATTTCACCATGAAATGGCGTTTTAAACAGCTGCACAAACTTTAATAGAAGAAGCTTTAATGTCACCTCGTCACCTTCACCACTACCGGCATCCTCAAGGTAGGATCGTGTCACAAGACGGATATAAATTGATTGACATTTCAAAGCGCCTACATGGCCTAGATTGATCTTTGATTTACCCAGTGCTAAGATGTTGTCTTGAGCTACCCTTGAACCAGTGTCGACGACGACGGGAATCTTTTTGTCATCTCCCGATGGCCAACGGGCTCCTGCATGGGGTAAAAACAAAAACAAAACTTTACCATCCCTTCCTGAATAAAGTTGAGAGAAGCGCGAAAGCTTCCTCGCATCAGCACTGCGTCAAAAGTGCGTCAAAACCATCGCTAAAAGGGCGTTGAACCTTCGCTGAAAGCGCCCAATTGATCGTCAAACCTTCAAAGACCCAAATCGCAAACAAAATTACACCATCTTCCCGTAGGGGAACCCCGAGTAGTATGCGAAGCAGCTAAGGGGTCGACTGAAGTTCCCATTAGCTTGCAGTGCATCGTTTCCGTTGACGTTCAGCTTCGCGTGCCTTCGTTGTATCAGTAGCTTCTTCACGTAGTTTGAATGAGTGAAGGACATAAGGCGCGTTCGTAGCACATGCTCCCGTCTAGATTTGTAGCGCAGTGGGAAGAGTGCCGCGTGCCTCCCGTTGCGGCCAGAGTGTCGTGGGATCGAAACCGGGCGCCGCCTAACTATTTCTTTTTATAGTGGACTGCACTGACGTCAGCCCAAACGCTGACGGGGCTGAAGAGACGCGCATTAGGAGTGGTGTGCGGACGGCGGACAACGACAACGACAACAAGGGAGGGAGGGACACAGCCCCGAACATGAGATGCTTCGCATCTAAAAGAATGCGCCCATGTGACGATTTTTCGCGCACGAAGTAAACGCATCTATGAACTATTTAAATGTATACCGATACGTGGTTTGTGAGATAAAGGTGTACTATTGTATTCCTTCTTTCTGATCGATGCGTGTATTGTCTCATCTTGAACCGTACGTTCTTTTTTCGCGACCTTCAAGTAACTGTTTTGGCACAATGGAAGCGCGGTTTCATACGCGCGCTCCGTGTGTCCAGAGATCTTGTCAGAGCTTTTCGGTCTACCAACCGGTCTATGGGGAAATGCATTAGTTTTTTTGACAGGACATTATCAGTCCCACTAAGACAGCTTAATTCGCTGTAAAATCTTTCTATAGCACCACGGCTATATCCTTGCGACAAACTGCACACCTATTAAATAAACAGACACAAAGATGCACCTAAGCACCATTTAAAAGCAAGATGGGGCCAGGTTGCCACCTAGGGTGGGGGGGGGGGAAGTATATAGAAGGTTGATTTTGTGTTGAAAAACAGACGCCACGTGCTCTTTTTTCTTTGTTGCCATGCAATGCCGGGTAGCGTTTTTCTAGTGAGAAATCAGCATAAAATTTGTGCAGAAAGTGACTAAGAGTACCTAAAAAGGAAATGCGAACGTGGTTTTCTGGAAACGCGTTACGAATTTTCTTTGCTCACGTGTCTTCGCGCAGCTTGTCGGCACATATTTATCGCCGTAGTTGCTACATTGACGCTTATCAAACGCCAAAACGATCATAACCGTGGCCCGCGATGGCCAAAAAACCGGCAAATGACGGCCGCGGTTTTAGGTATGGACCGGCAACCGGCCCGCTGTCTAAAAAAAAAAAAAAACCGGTCGGGCCGGTCAGAAGCCGCCCAGGTGGCAACCCTAAGCAAGCACGCACAAGTTTTGGAAAAATAAAGCTACAGAAATATTTACGTTTCAGCGCAATGCTTAAAGTGTACAAAGAAACAAGTGGGACCGGCAAATCAGGTTCATCTGTTTTGAGCCACGCACTTGCACCGCTATAGCGAATTTGTTTTTTTTTTCGAAATGAGCCAGATTTACCCAATGCGAATTATGGAACAAGCGGAAGTTCTTTACCGGACCTACATGCAACGCCGTCAAAGCTATTATATTGGGAAGCTTATGGACACAAGTAATTAAAAATTATGCCGCGAATTTGAGGAATATTGGGGTGATAAGTTTGGGTTCGGCCCACATTGAATTGAAACGCTCAAGTTGATGTGGCGTTCTTATCAACACTTTATTTAAATTGACTTTCAACCATGGTGTGATTGAGTTTTTGTGGAAAAGGCATAAAAAATATGCAACGAGGCTTCAAGAACACGGAGAGCAGGTGAGTCCTCTTGGTTCCATTAGCAGCTCTTCGAATCCTTCCCTAGGATAAGTTTCGTGGGCACGCCTGCAGGCACCCACGCAGTGAGCAAGCTCTTCATTGCTTTGCCATGAATTTCCAAAGCGCTTTGCAAGAAGGCTGCTCATATCTTTGTGGTTTCGTACTCTCAGAGGGGGGACAGGGCTTGTAAGCGGCGGCTATTTAGTTAGATACTAAAATGGTAATTGTGGGAGTAAAAAAAAAAGAAATATAACCAGAGTTATTTTGTAGGGACGGGTACGACGAAATAAAATCTGTTTCACATCTCTAGTTTTATTTTGTTCACTTCTTCCGTTCACTTCGTCGTTGACTTCTGGGGGCAGACCTTTCGCCGATCTCTTAATTGCCGTCTGAATTAATAATAAGCCAGCTCCAAAAAGCAAAAAAAAAAAAAAACTTTTGAAAACACCTACGAAACAGTCCGAACAGTCAAGCCAAAAGCACACTCCCATTAGACAAATGGATTCGGCTCATTTTGGTCCGTGAAACGCCAGGATCTGGCTCATTTTCCATACGAACTTAGACGAGGGCGTTATCTTAATTATTTTCTTGCCACCCGACTTTTAGGGGAAAGTTGCCGAGTTTTCCTTGTCACTGCAGTGTTATCCTACTTAGTTTCGGTTTCTAGATCTGCCCATTTCGAAAAAAAAAGCGCCGCATATATTGTTGAAATTTTAAGCGCTAACACAGCAGGAACAAGAGAGGGAACGACATGCTGATGTTCTTTTTCTTGTCCCTGTTATGTTTGCGCTTAAATTGCAATGATGTAGCTTCACCCGCTAGCTCGTTTGTCCATTTTACTTCAGCAAACATATAGACATATAACCATATGTATTGTCCCTATAAGTCGAAAAAGAGGTCAATAGAGCACACTGCTGTGGTCTCAACTACTGACGACGAAGAAGCGGAACGCGTGCAGCCTGCACTGGTTCTGGGATGGTTGCCACGTAAATGGTGTAAATACATCGTTCGCATCCCCGATGGTTCATGTCCCGTGTCCTGTCGCCCCTTAATATGCGAAAGGTACGGGAATTGATATCTTGCATCACTACCAAAGATGTTCGGTTCAGGTGCGGGGTATCATTCAATGTAATAATACTTTATTACACTGAACAAAAAACTGCCAAAGCCGCAGCGGGCTTGAAGGGCAGTGCCTGGCAGGCGGTGAAAATGTGTGCATACGGCCGAATACCAAAGAGTAACTAACAGAAAAATCCAATTAAAATGGCACAACATAACCGTGAGTGAAACTAACAAGGTAAACACTAACAAGGTAAACACATGCTGTACAGAACGACGGGAACAACAAACAAGGCAATAGTAGTGGGCATTGGTGGCAAGCACAGCGTCACAACTTCAAAACGAAAGGCACGTGTGTTTTTCAGTTTACAGTAATACCTCACTTCCGGTACACTGGGCGGCAATTTATTAAAAGGACGCGGGTACATAGCAGTGCCGCATACCGGGGTACCTGGTAGATATTTCTCGGTCTAAGGCTACCCGTATGAATCTGTTTTTCGTTATAGTTAGTACTGCAAAAATGCTTTAACGTGATCGTTTTTATTTACAGTGATTATGACTACAATAAGGGCTGATTTCTTCTGTAATGCCACTGGTCACTTCGGAGCAGGTATTCCTTCTTCGAAAAAGAAAGTCCGTGTCAATAGTTCTTTTTTCAAACTGAAAGCAAGAAAACCTGCTCTGAAGCGACTGGTGGAATCAGTGCGTATCATTCCACTGCTTCCGTATTGTTGACTTACTGCATTCACACCCAGCAAGAAAGCAGCCATCGATGTCCTTCGGTGACGTCGGTCGGCATCGAAGCCCTATGGGACACCGCGCTGGGCAATCGATTTCTGTACGGGTGAAAAATTAAAAAAAAGAATTAATAAACTTACATAGGCGTCATTAACTCCAGTTTACGGCGGAATCAAGTTGCATTCCCGCATTAGGGCGTGTTTACAAGGAAGCAATAAAACCTGGGCAGACGTTTGTGTGAAAAATATCACGGCTAGTTGCGGCAACATGGAATGTGCAAATTTATTTGAATGTGCAAATGTGTTACATCATTAACACTCTGAATTTTATGCATCAATACCAGGGCACCAAAAAGTAAGACTAAACTAAATAAAGAACGGTATTTAAAGACGCCTAGTTATATGTCCGAACGGAAAGATATAAAATTGGAGAATATACCTGCAGGACTGAATGTCTTTCTATACCCTTTCTTTCCAAACTTTATTAGCGACTGGAACGCGCTAAAAATACCAATATTCTCCGATAATAATTTTCTAACAGCCATTCAAACAGCATTTTCAGTTGATGAAATAGCCTGTAAATTTAACGTTTGCTTTGTACTTCTTTTGGTTGTTTATTTTGGATATGTATAATTACTGCTTTCGTTATACTCTTGTGTTTTGTACTTATGTTACAATGCTGTGCTGTAAGTGTTTAGATTTCTCTTGTATAATGTTATGTATGATTTTAGTTTGGTTATAATTTGATGTTTGTATTCTATTTGCTACTGTAACCCCCTACAACAATGCCCAATGGGCGATGTAGGTACTTGTAATAAATAAATTAAAAAAAAAACGCCAGTTGTGTTGATTCTTGGCTGCTGTGAGATGTTTTTGCCAAGGAATGTATGGACGAGTTTTGTGGTAGTATCGCGACACTGTGTATGAAATATGGTTTATGGTTAGTGCATCGTTCTTTTCCTTCGGTGCGTCATACAAATGTATACGGGAGTATGAACGCATTCAACATTCAGCAGAAAAAAGACAAGTTCGCTGCACGTGCGTACAGTAAAGTTTGTTCGCATATGACGTTTTTGTGCTTTTTTGAAATTCATAGGAATGCTTACCGCATGTGCAGCCCCTCATGAAGCATCCTCTCTCATCCCTGGTCGAATTTTCGATGCACCGCTTGCCGAGAGGGCATGGGGACTTGCATTCTGTGAAGAAAAGTTAAAGCTGAACAATTAAACTGGCTTGGAGGAGAACAAATTCCGAGTAAGCCAACAAACATGCGCCAAACCAGAAAGGTTTTCTTTTGTCAAACGTACAAGAGTACTCTAGTAGCAGAGAAACTTTCCTTCCAAGCAAACACCAGAATTTCAGGAAACGTAGATAGAGCGGAGAACAAAAAAACTTGCGCATTATGTTTTTCATTCTTCTGCTCCGTCTTTGCTTATCGAGTTACATCATTAACAGCCTTAGACGAATGTAATGTGTAGCTGTAGGCAAATTTGATTCATGGTCATACAGACCTTGATGTCTGAACCGACTCTCTAAAATTATCTCTGAGAACCAAGCGGGCTGGAGGCTTAGTGGTGTTCACGACTGCATGTCTAGAAACTCTCTCAGCAGAGAGACAGGTTTCAACAGATAAAAAAAGACGTATCTAAGGCAGAAACAAAAAAATGGCATCAACAAAGTCTCATAACTTAACAGAGCTTGATTTTAGCACTCAAATCAATTATCATGACATGAAGGTTAGACGCGTAAGTGCTTACTTGGGGCGTGATGGTCGTCAGCTCCGTGGATTGCAATTTCTAAAGGGAATGAAAGGATGACAGCCAACTGTTAGGCTATGAAAGCTTCGAAGTGATCCTTATGCACCAGTAATATAAGCTGAACGCAGACTAAAACGTAAAGATATGCCAAGAAAGCACAATATCGATGAAGGTTAAGCAGTGCGGATACTTAGCGCTATAACTGTGTTCACACATTTACAGCTTGTGAAATTTGGTGTGGACACAAGAAGTTTCAGCATAACCAAACCAATTTCGATTGATTCTTGACGAAGTGAGGGGAATGCTAGAGAGAGAGAGAGAGAGAGAGAGAGAGAGAGAGAGAGAGAGAGAGAGAGAGAGAGAGAGAGATGGTAATTCGGGTGAAAAGGAAAGGAAGTGCACTGGGGATACTATTGAGCCCATCTGGGGCTCGCCTGCATACAACCCAGTGCGGGGGGAGGGGGAGGAGGAGGGATGAAAGATTAGAGAGGAGAAACTCACGTACATTTATCCACAAGTTTCATAAACACCTCAGTCCTAAAGGCAATAGGAAAGCGCAAAGTGCTGAACTTAGTGCACCATCATCATAAGAGTGATGCAGATGCTGTCGAACCCTTAACGTTTGTATGAGGTACCTCTAACATGGGTTTGATATAGCAGGCTACGCCTTTCATGAGCTGGAAGAGAAGACGGGAGTGGCCCCAGTGTCTCTTATCGCTGAGGAAAGAGGGCGTAGCCTGTTTGAAGCCGTGTCGAGCCGTTTTAAGTGCCTGTTTAAATCGGTTTTTGTGTGTGGTAATTTTTGTGCGGCAGACAACAGTTTAGAAGCTTTACAGCAAGTACCGGTGACCGGTGGCCACAGGTGACTTAAAACGTGTAAAAAGTACTCTGGACGCCTCTCAAAGCTTTGCCAAGCATTTTTGAAGCAGCGTGCAAAGCTAGACGAGTCGGAACAGATCCCCAAAGAAAACAGCGCAAGGAGCAGGACAAGCGCTGACTTGCGACTAAGTTTTATCCTACCATGTTTGTTTTCTTCCTTGTTTTTAAATTGTTTGTACTCTTGTACTTCTTTTTTATACTTCGCGTTTTTTCGCAACAAAATTTAGTCGTAAGTAAGCGCCAATCCCTTGACGTTTTAGTCTTGTCCCGTTCTTTGCGCCGTTTTCTTACTGTTTGAAGCACCGTGAGTATGGCCATCTAGACCACACAATCGTCATTGGGGTCAGTAACTATGTGCTTGGCATCTACATTCGACTTAGTTCCGAAGCTAAAAATATCACAGAGATAAATGTTATCACTACTTTCCTCCATTTGTTACGGAATGTTGCTGATGAGCGAAAGATATATCAGATATGGTGCTGTTTTGAGGCCTCACCTTTAAAGGTTAACTCACAATGAGTCCAGAAATGACGTTGCGATAGAATTAAAACAACGGAAACACATTTACAAAAAAATTCCGCAGAGATGAAAAAATTTACTAACCCTCCCTAAAGAAAGTTGAGGAAAGCGCGAAAGGTAAAAGTTCCTCCAACCTTCGTTTAAAGCAGGGCTGGGCAGTGATACTTCAAAGTGTATTCTAGAATACAAATATCGCGATACATGCTTTGGGCGCCTAAAATACAGATACTAAGATACAGTTAAGTTTGACGTAGCGGAATATTCCAGAGATACTTTTGCAGGCACAGAAAAAAAGGTATTCCGGAATACAGATAAACGATACAGGTACTGAAATACTATTTTTATATTTCGGTGACCTGATTGCTTTAACGTACATTTTTATGAAGCGTTATGGATTTCAAACCAATACATGCACCAGATTGAATCACTGATACAACTGAAGCCTGAAAAGAATTACATAGCGTCACTCGCCGCACGGAAAAATAACTTTAGTGGCGCTTAAGGAAATGCAGCTTCTCAAAAAAGCTGTCTCCCGTGCAGCGTATTTGGTCTGAGCACGAGGCTCATCTGTGCGGACGTCTTTTGTGCCACCAAAATAACTGCACAGAGATACTCATGCGTGCCAGAGTATCGCGATATATTCGATACATCGCAAAGAGTATTTCACTACTGAGATACAAATACTGGAATGCAGATAATCAAAAGTATTTTCAAGATAGTATGGCGATATCCTAATATCCTGATACTGCCCAGCACTGGTTTAAAGTGCGTCCAATCGATTGTCAAACCTTCAAAGACCCTAACTGCAAGCGAAGAACGACGTCATGCTGCGATTTTTTACGCACTAACACATCTACTAACAATATCGAAGTGCACACCAATACGTGGTTTATGAGATAAAGGTATTCCATTGTACTCCTTCATGATCGATGCGTTTACTGTCTCATCTAGAAGCATTCCTTTTTCGCGATTTTTAAGTAACCGTTTTGACACAATTGAGGTCCGGTTTCACTCACGCGCCGTGTGTCCAAAGATCTTATCAGAGCTTTATCGGCCGACCAACTGGTCTATGGGGAAATGCATTAGTTTTTTGACAGGACGTCATCGGTCCCACTGATGTTGAATTCCGATGGCAGATCCGGTGCGGTCACCGTGCTCCACCGTGGAGCACGCCGACTCCGCGGAGAGCAGGTACTCCGAAGCTGCCTTTGGAAGAGAGAAAGTGTTTATTAAAATCAAGATATTTACAAGGCGAAGTTTTGCCTCTCGACAGAGGGCACAGGTCTCGCCGGGGGAAAAAGTGTTTCCAGCCGCTCCCGCTGGAGCAAAGTGCCGAACCAGCGACGGGACGATGCACTCACATGGTTCCCGCGGGCCTGCATCTGCGTGCGCGGCTGGAGGAGGCGCTATTGAATACAGGCGTATATTCTATTGCACTGCCTTGCCGGAAGCGCATGATCGATGCGGAGACATTGGCTACTGTCTCAAGGGGCAAAAGTAAGCGCCCCAGTGAGTTCCTTCTTCGACTCCACCGATTTCGGGGGAGCAACCTTTTTGCTCCACGGAAGCTCGGTTGTCACGCACGCGTTGTGTGCTCCAAAGATCTTATCAGAGCTTTTTGATCGACCAACTGCGTCTCTCCACAAGGGCAGAAATGCATTAGTTTTTTCCAGGATCTGCCATTCGGATTCCCGCAACACTTTCGCTTTAAAAACAAAGTGTAACTCCTTACCACACGTGCAGCCAGGTAGAAAGCAACCGTTTTGGTCCCTCGGAGAGAATGGCGTGCAGTCCAGGCCATCGGGACAGCGGCGAATGCAGTCCGGCTCTGCGTGTTCCAGTTAAAATGGGAAGTCAGAAGTCATGAGGGGCCGTGTCGACTAGTTTCACCGTTTGTTCAATACGGCATCCTTTTGCCCCATTTCAGTGTCGTATACAATTGGACCGGGGTACATTTCCGCAGACGGTCGATGCATTTTAATGTGTATGGAATACTCGCCGAAGATGTAGCTTATTCTGTTTTTTTTTCAGTAGGGCACGAGCCTTAATGACAGTCCACATTTATCTTCAATCACATTATAAAACTCGAGTAGTTATCAACTTTTTATTCAGTTCACTGCTAAGGCATACCCCTAAGCTGGCTGCTGCTTAGGAACGTATTCTAAACACACGTTTGGTATACAGTCAAATCTCGTTACTGCGAACCCCACATTAATAACGAATTTCTCACATTTACGAACACTTTCAAAATCCCCGCCTGATTGCCTATATTATCAATGTAAAAATACTTCAGAACTACGAATTTCAATACAGCGTATATTTCAGAGTAACGCACGTAATTTATTTTCTCCTTTACAGTCGAGGAACATCAATATTACGAATTCGGGTAAAGTAACGGCGTCGCAAATCTCGCGTGAAACAGACACCGCCGTTTGTTTGCGTGTTCCCGACAAGTGGAGTAGCTATCATAATGACCATGTTCAGTGCCAAGTTGCTAGCGCCACCACAAATCTGTAGTTTAACGTGCAGTAGCCTAGCCAGCCTAGCCGCCGTTGAACCTTTTTTCTCTCGCTGCTTTGGGTGCTTTGGGTGTCAGTACGGTGGCCGGTCGGTGGTTCGGTTGTTATTCACACTATTCACGTGTGCGAACAGGCATTTATTTGTTGTGAGCGATCTTTCTGCGAAGTTCGTTCAAATTGCTGCAATCGCCAGAAGAAAATAACTGATTTCTTCAAATAAAGCTGCTTTGAAGTGAGTGCAACGCTTTGATTTGTGAGCGTTTGCTTGTCTGCGCACACGCATATACTGCCAAGGTACGTCATTTTCGCTCCTAGGTACGAGCACTGGCTTATAACCGTAAGTTTTCCAATACAACGATATTTAAAAATAACGAACGATTTTGGGTGGTCCCGCGTGATTCGTTATATCGAGATTTGACTGCATATGCACGTAACTAAATACCTCAGTAAGCTGAAGAGACAGTAATGATTATTTTATTTAGCTGTGATATAGCCTGTGTTCGCAGAGGATTCGAAGGCTACGCGAATGCATAAATTTGTTCACAGTTGCACTGTTTCATTAGGAGTGCCGCAAAGATAGCGATGACTTGGGGAACGAGTGTGCAGGATATTTGTCGACTGTGCAAAAAAGCTGTTAATTGAGTGAGCCAATACGTTTAAGGGCACTACAACGGCACTGTCGGTGGCGCCGTTCCTTGGACATTGATGTGACCTACCCCTTTAAAAGCTGATAGATTTAAATGAGGCTTAGTAACAGAGAAGAAGCCGACGTTCCCTACGCAAATCTTCGTATAGAGGTAGCGGCGTTCGCCAAAATCGGCTTACCACATCTGCAACCCGGCTTGAAGCAGCCTCTCACATCGACAGGAGACCTTGGCTTGCATCTCTGGCCCAGAGGGCAATGCGACACGCACTCGGGCTCTGCAGACGACATGGGAACAAGGCAGCTGCCACTTATAGTGTGGCACAAAAACTGAAGAATGACGTAGAAACACGGACAAGTGGAGGTTTAGATTCCGTGATTTAATGTAACAAGCTTGTCACTCAATTCTATACTGCTGTAACCTGTACATACCTGTTTAGTTGGGAAAAGGTAAAGAAAATAGGGCATACAGCTAAAATTACAAAGGGCAAATTCTTAAAGAAAGCAAACGAACGTGTATTCTAAGAAAACACTGGTCAGCATCTTTTCACTGCCTCATGACACCTGAGGTTTATAGCATGCTATGCATAGTTCACACGAGGTTGATACTGTTGTCAGAAATGGGCCAAACAAAAATTTGCATTCATTGGCAATTTTGAAGATAAATAGCTTGACTCACTTGCACGTTTGAGAATTAATGAAAACAGCTGCCCTCAACAAGACGATGGGCGAAAATACCTGACATTTTCTCCCGATGCCTTGTCGCAAAGCCCTGTTTCGGTTGATTTCTAGCGTGTACCAAATAGCCAACCTCCATTGCGCGTTTCCAAACTCTACGAAAAATAAATACAAGAACAAGTTAAAGACAACTTAGATAGATCCAGGAACCAACAGCTGTGAATTGAAACACACGGCCGGATAAAAGTTGGGGTATTATGTTTAATTACTTTTATATATTTCTAATCATTGAACTTTGTCTCAATTCCGGTATGCGGTATAATTATTATCAGTCCTTGAAAAGCCATGGATATAATTAACTTTCACTTGTTCTGATTCTATGCCGGCTTTTTCTCAACCCTTCAATATTGATTGACGCAGGGGCAACAGTTGGTATTAACTTCAGATGGCGATTCCATTGCAGATGCGCTGTTCAACTGAAGCCTTCATTTTATTTGAAGATGTACTTTCATCATTTATTGGCTCACACACACAAAATCTATGTTTTTATCAAAGCGCTCAAGAGAGGCAGATCAATGCCAGAACTCTCACGGGAACCGTTACGATTGCATGGTGACTAAAGCTTATTCCTGTCACTTTAAAACACGTGATGTCCGTTAATTAACGTGCATCCGCCGCGATGGCTCAGTGGGTAAGCCGTTGTGCTGCTGAGCCCAAGGACGCGGGTTCGATGCCGGCCACAGTGATTGCTTTTCAGGTAGAGGTGAGAAGCGAAAAGCGCCCGTGTTCCGAGATTTCGGCGCACGTTAAAGGCCCGGGTGGTCAAAATTAATCCGCAGCCCTCCACTACGGTGCGCCTCATAGTCCAGGTGTGGCTTAATAACCCTTTGTTGGATAGCGGGACACATACGTCCCACTTTCTATTTCACTTTCTTGGCAGTGTTGCTCCGTGACAAAGCTCGCGTCATTGCGTACAGGCCACTAACTACGCCTAGGGACTATAGCAGAGCATTCAACATGCGCTTTCGTAACTTTGCCACTGGAAGCACGCTGCAAGACAAACAGAATCCGTTATTTTTTCGTGCCCATTTTTCTATTTTTTTTGCGTTTTTGTGAGCTACGATTAAGCAGGATAAAAATTCTGGAAAGCAAATATTGTCATTTTTGCACTACAGTAGCTACTTGCGAAGCACCAATAGCTATATTTTGGAATTTCTGAACGTACATAGATAAACGAAATTAACTTTACGGGGAGTGTGATTCGCTCCGCTACAGAGCGGGTGCTGTTCATACCGAACCGATGTTATTTTTGTATAAAGCTAAGAATAAATATCTCCCGGCTGAAGAAGCACATTAGCAGGAAGAACTTCACTGGGATACGTCGAATCAGAGCTTCATCTCCTGCTGTTGCCGCTTGGGCTCAACCAGAAAAAAAGTCCACGCGAACTACACATCAAATATACGTAATGCCCCACTGTGTGCGAATTTATTCGCACCATTTCACCAAAGAGAAACCTGCACCAAGTAGAGAGCGGGTCAAATGGGTCCCACTTGAGCAAAGTGACCCAATAGCTGGCCAGTGGGACATACGAATCCCACTTTTTTCTCAGCAATAAAACACTTCTTAGCTTTCGAATTTGTTTCGTTACAATCAAGAAGTGATAAATAACTAACCTAGAATGTTTTCAACAGAACATCGGTTCCCTCGTCCGGTCAACCAAAGTTTTAATTTCGGCACGTTAAACCCCACAATCAATCAACCTTTAGGTTGCTGTGGCGTACCTCAGGCACTAACTCAATTTGTTGCTTTTCAGTCAGCAAAATATTCGCGTGGCCAGAAAAGACTCAACAATGTGTGTTATATGAGCTAGTTGGTATTCCATAATCAAGACTTTTAAGCGCTAAAATGTTTGGATGAATGACGGGAAGCGCATGTCCGGGCACATGTCCTTCACGTCCTTCGTCCAAATATTTGCGCTTTAAAAGCCTTGATGTTAGTTCACTAAATCCGGAAACCTCTGCATTAAGAAGTGAAGCTTCAGTACTCAGGAATTTTCACGAAATCACTCACCGCAAACACAACCAGGCAACGGGCATCCCTGGGCATCGAGGGCCGCGTCCGCATGACACTTCTCTCCCGGAGGGCAGTAGGAGGTGCAGTTGTGTCCCGGCGCCTTCGAAGCTGATGGGGGCTAATGGGACAAGTGCAATTACAGTGTCACAAAAGGACTTTCGAAGGCGGCTTCGGACAAGCAAGATCTAGAAATGGCAAGAACTTTCCAGGTGAACCAGCTCCACCAAAAATACGATGTTTGCATGGCTGTAGAAGAGGATTAAAAAGATGCAATGGTTCTCTTTTGGAGTCGCCGTCTCACGAGTTGAAACAGATCTGGCAAAACTGTGATTAATATTCATCAAGACTCACCTTCAATGTTGCATAACATAAACCAGACGTGGGTCTGATCACAGTTCCGAAGTGTGCTACAACGCAGGCAGCCTTTTACGCAGCGGAAAGTGCCAACCACGGTGCATGAGAGCCACACCAGAGTGGGAAACCCAAAAAATGCGAAAAGTCTAAGCAGACTTAAGGTGTCACTGCTTCGAGCTTCTTCCGATTTCTGGGAAACGGGTCCAAACAAACACCAAGCACAATTCGTGCCACCCGCCGCCCTCGCCACATCCTCTGCAAATTGGAGGTGTGCGAATATAAAATTTAGCGCTGTGACTCGAGTACGAAAAGTAAAAACTTTTTACTTTTCGTATTCGATTCGTATTCGATAGAAAATATTCGATTGTATTCGCAGTCAGGCTGAGTGCGAATCCAATCGAATATTTTCTAATACGAACGTCATTGGTTCAGTGCACATAGAGCTTCTAAAACAGCTACAAAAATTGTAGGTCGTCAAGACTTAACACACCTGAAAGTTCATGCACTATTGCTTGATGAACAACTGGTTCAAGAAATTGAAAATGAAAGATTAAGGCAAGATGACAAAGCAGTGGAACAGAAACTTGAAACACATTGCTTTGGAGAAATGACGGTTACTCAACAGGCTGTGACTGGGGCAAGTATGCATTTGGCTCATCCCTGCGGTCCATTGAAAAGGCTAGGCATCCTAGTGGGCGATATGACCTCACCGCAGCCAGATGAGTAATAACTGTTGATTCCTCACTCAGGCTGTTTCTTAAAGAAAGCTTCCGCTTATAAATTTTTCATCAGTAGCGTCCCACTTCAGGCTGCATACAATTGTGTTGTGGGAGGCTTACTTGCGTTAAGCTTCTTTGCGAAGATTTAAGGTCGTGCAAAGAAGCAAACACAAAAAAGGCGTGCCTTGCGGTGAAGCCTAAAAGTTGGAAAGAGTTGCGGCAGAGCCAACTTTTACTGCTCCATAATTTCTTAACTTTGATTATTTGAACTCTTCGAAAGGTATAACTGAGCCGCGAATCGAATCGGAATAACAAACCCTATTCGCGAAGTATTTACTGCAAATACAACTCAGTGCTTAGCACATTTATGTATTCAAGCACACTGGGGAAAACATGCATATAATGACATAACACTTTTAAGCGCTCGCATTAACAACGCCTGAAAAAGCTTATAATTAACCCACACACCTTAACTAAACATTGCCTGTGCACCTATGACCCGGCCTGCATATTATCTCTGCAAATATACCTTAATGCCCAGTTGATCTCTTCCATGATTTAAGGCAAACTACCTGCATTTTTAAGTCCTAAGGTTTGTGTGCCCTGACAGTGCTTTGAGGTACCAAACGGCCCATTATAAGATGAGACTAGGTAACAGGGGCTATGCCTGGGTCCATTCCCCCATGTTACTTCATCTTCCGTCTTCTATTGCGCGTTTGCTACCATGAAACTTCAATTAATGTAAATAAAATTGCTCCTAGGTACTTCACCGCATTTGCAGTATGGCCGGAAACAACCTCTGCTGTCTACCCTCGAACCCAGGACGCATTCATGGTCGGGTGGACATTGTTTCGGGCAGTTGTCGGGAACTGGGGTTAAATAAAAAAAAAAATACAGGGGGCCCCTTCATATTTGCTCAGGGGAGGCGCAGCATATAATTATTCAATCGGATGAAGACGCTTGTCATGACATATCGTTAGTCTCGTTTGAAGGGGCCATGCAGCCAAAACACAAGTTTGGTTCATTCGAAAGATTGCCTCGTTAGAATCATTCTGACACCACTTTTAACGCACGCTTCGCTCAAATAAGGTTTGTACTTAGCAGGCGCGTAGCCAGGAATTTTTTTCGGGGGGGGGGGGGGGGGGGGGCGTCGACCAAAAGATGGGACGGGGAAATACGTAGGCAATGCTTCTTGCGCGTTGTTTTTCAAACAAAGGTTGAAATAACTGACTTTAACGTGCCATTTGCGTATGCTGAAGGCTAACAGTAAAGCCCACTTTAAAAAGCTTAGATGATGATCATGATAGCGATGATCACCTAAATTCCCGTTCGCTGGTCTATGGGTAGGCCACGGGCGATTGGTTCGTCCGTAGAGCAGGCGGTTATGCGCTATAAACGTTGGTTATGCGGGCACGCGCTCTTGAGAGTGATCGTGATTGTGCTAGTGAGTGACGGGCGGTCCCCGAAGTTCGTCTGGCGGAAGTGGAGGCCAACACTGGGTGTTTACTATCAAGATTCGCGTCTTTAATATTTTTCTTAAGAAAAGGGACTAATAAGTTTTCTTATCAGCTATGAAGTACAGTCGAGCACGATTTGAAGGTTATCGCGCCAGCATCGAGCGGACACGCGTACCACCATCCTACGGTTTCGTTTCGGAACCATGAAAATCAAGATTTCACTTCTTCTTTGCCTTGTTGGCTGTTCCATAATACAACAATGGCCCGCACGACTGACTTTCCACACCTTGGGTTTCAAGCTGTACATTCGTTGTCATCAAGCACAGACTTGGACTTGGTTGCCCTTTATCTACGCCGACGATAACGAAACTGGCATGGAATATTTCCTAAAGCTGGTGTTCTCTCTGCTTCGTTTGAAAGAGTAGCATTCCCGCGATAACCTTCGAATCGCAGTGGACTGTACGTGCGGCGCATTCGTATTTATGGCGGTGAGGCTAGAAAAAGTGCGTCTTCGTCCTTAAATAGTCGCCTTTTGTTATTTTTTGTGCTAGTAACGTGAGTAGTAAACTTGCGCTTATCGGAACACCTTATTGAACTGTTGTTGTATGTTGAGCTTGTTGCACGTTTCTTAAATTTCATTATATTTCTATCCGATAAATCGAAGCAGACATGGCTTCAGCGAAATTCAGGTTAAGCAAATACAGAATGCTGATTCTAACCAAGAGGGAGGTCAAGGAAACAAAGGAATAGTGCCAAAAAGACAAAGCTCCGCAATAAAGAGAATTGTGTAGTTTTGTCGATGTGGAGGAAATACAAGATGGGCAGAGCAATGCTTTTCATGCAGCGGAAATTATGGAACTGCAATAGTCAATGAAATGCGATGTCGCTAGAAAAATAAACATATCAAGAATTGATAGTTGACGGAACAAAATACAGCGACATGCTCTCTCATGTGATTATACTTTGTACCAGTGTAAAGACAAGGAATGACACGCTAAAGTCCAGACCACATGCATGCCTATATGAGGCTTTTCCTGCTGTTCCGCCATTTCCCGGCCGTGCTGTTCCGCCAGCGAAACAGCGGGACTGTTTCGATCGGCTCGCGGCAGGTTACCGGCGCTGCTCGGTGTATCCGGCGCGAAACGCACCCTGGCTGTATATGTTGACATGTGCGGCATCTGGAGCGGACACAGGGATCAGACGTTGACGTAGCCCTTGTTTTCAGCTTTATATGACCAAGAATGTCCTTAAAACTCCAGGTTCAGCGCCTGCAGGAGACTTCAGGCGGTTCTTCACACCGCAGCCTGGCACGAAACATTTCGGGGGGGGGGGGGGGGGCACGGGCCCGGTGTCTACCCCCCCCCCCCCCCCCCACTCCCTCACTGGCTACGCCCCTGGTACTTAAGAAAAAAAACGGAATGATCATGCTACCCACTTGCTCAATTGCTGCAACAGAACCTATGATGTGATATGTGCCCAGCTTTGCGATTGGCAGAGGCCGGCAAAAGCAAACGCAAATTGGGCATGGCTTAGCGAACGAGCTATATATTTGCGCTTAAATGTAATGTATATTTATTTTACAGCAGTAAGAATGGTGCGGCAACCAACGAAAGTTACGAAAATACACGCAAGCATAGGAACGTTGCATAGAAGTACCGATTGGCGTAAGCGACGTTGTCTTGCATGACCTTGTTTGTCGAGGATACTCCATGTTTCACGAAACGATTACTTTCTGCAGTAACAAAAACAAGCCTGGTGCAAATACGGTCGAAAGCAAAGCAACAACGAGCAACGGTCCGTAGATGTGGGTGAGCATGGTAGCGCCATCTGGGAGGACTGACGGCAAGCAAGGCAGCAGAACCGAATGACGCAGTGGACGTTCGTTTGGATACGTGCACTTATGACTTCACTGCTGGGGTCTCGAAAACACATGATTTGGCGGGAGATTCAAAATTGTAACCTAAATTGAATAATTTCTCAGAGAATAGGCATCACTTGATGCTGGACAAGCGCTGGGGGCACTATAAACGAACTCTTTCGAATAAAACAAACTTGTATTTTGTTTTCATGGCCCCTCTAACGAAACAAGTCTGTGCGATGACCAAGGATTCCTCGGGGCACTTAAACTCTGCTTACGTGCTTTGACGGCGAAAGCCTGGTGGTACTTATTACCATCTTCTTTGCTCCCACATCGCATTTACATTTCTTTCGTCGCTTTCGTTTCTCTCTCTTATGGCACGAATTACTTCAACCGCTTTCTTTTATGCTACCCCGCGCACGCGTCTGTTCCTTCGCATTAGCCTCGAATTACGCCAGCGAGCAGACTGGCACACGCCACAGATTTCTTGAGTGAGCGTTCTGCGCGGCTGATGTGCACGTGTTCTACAGCACGTGTCGTCACAACATTTGCGTTTCAAATACATATTTTTGTGAAGTTTGTGAAACGCGCACAATACATTAGCCCAGATCCCGAATCCTTGCCTCCTTGGCCCCGGCCACCAGACACTAGTAGGTGCGCCACGGCTCAACCACCGCACCGAGTGCCTTCAAGGGACCCTGCAACAGTTTTTTCAACTTTTTTCGAACTCTTACATGCTTGCAGACGCCGAAGGCCCGATGTACGTGCAGCAGCGCGTGCTGGGCTCCTGTGACGCGGCCTCGGCATGCTGCCATCCCCCTCACAATTTCGCCATTCTTTCATCCTCTGCTTTCCTGCGGGCCTATATTCGGTGGCGTCTTCGTGCTCTCGGTTCTCTCGTAGCGCATCGCCACCGGGGAGTGTCTCTCGCCGCCTCGGCATACCGCCCTCCCCCTCGCACTTTCGTCACACTTTGCTCCTCGTTTTACTTCTGTCTTCGGTTTCCCCTTCGTTCGTTCGGTTAGGAGGCCGGCGACGCAGTGAAACCACAGAAGAGGACGCTTGAGGGTTGCGCACTAAAATAAAACCACAAGAGCAAAGCAGAAACGGAAGGCTTATCTCGTGCGACGAGCAAATCACGCAGTGCCGCTCCGTGCTGACGATAACTGTAGCCTTCGCAGTGCTTCCAGACACGAAGGAAAGGGTGAAAGCGTTTATCGGAAGTGTTGCAGAGTTTAAGCCCGTTTAAGCCCGTGTTTAAGCCCTTTAAGTGTTTAAGCCCGTTTCTATCCGAATGGAGAGACAAGGTTTCTAATGGCTTCCCCATGCTGTTGCAGAGTGGTGACTGCTTACAGCAGGACTCACCAGAACATTCCCGACCGAAAATCACGACATCTGTCCCATCTTGAAGGTTGTACAGCGCTTGCGGTATCCACCAAACCCTTACACGGTCGTCTAAGGGGGGCAGCTTTGCTCTGTCTTCCCGCTGTACCGCGCGTGATTGCTTGTACTACCAGTAAATGTAAAAAGCTTCCTTTGTATATGGAGATACTCCCGCGGAAGTTGAAACTGTAACCGCTCACTTAGAACATATTTTAAATTAGTTTCAATACTTGCGCGCTCGAGGAAGCTGATCCGCGCCATAGCTTATGACGTCATCGGCGCTTCCACCCAAACGGCGGACGTCAGGGATCCCGTGACGTGTCGAGGCCGCCGCGGTGCTGTTGGCGCGCGCTTTTCCGCCTTGTGCATGACGTCACAGTTTTTTGACTGACGTCACGCGCGACTACGTTCGGTCGGCCCGTCTGGCGCGCGCGCGCGCCGCCCAGACCGGCATCGGTTGTGGTGCGACGAGAACAGTGATGTCAAATGCGCCTTCCGGTAATGACGCCTGCCTCTGTGTTCGCTTCACCGAAACCGAGACTGACACGAATAAACGGAGCTGTAAGTAATTATTTATGCTGCGTTCGACAATCTAACGCGCCATTCTATGATTAGTGGGCTCGCAAACAGCTGTAGCCGCGAAAAAAACGCAACACGAAAATTTTTTAGTTTGTACTACTTTACCCTTTCGTTACCGCTGGGATTCTTGGAATGCCGGCACGAGGTGTAGGGAAGGGCGCGAGCACTTTATGTATTTCTGGGTAAAAACGTTGTTTGCAAGGCGGATTTTTTAATTTGCTGTTACCAAAATAAACAGCTATGAATTTTTAATTAAAGGAACACTGCAAATATCACATATGTATTGATGTTTTGCCTCAAATACGCCAGTTTTCGTTTTGCTGAACAATGTTGACAAGTGTCTAGAGTGTTTACAGGTTTAGTGGTTTGAAAAAGATTTCGCTATATAAATTGTTCAAGAATTCATTTTAGTTTTTGGCCAGGCAGCTGAATCGAGGGACATACATACATGCAGGCAGACAGACAAACTTTGCGTTTAAGTAGCTCAAGAAACACTATCGTCCACAGACTGACAACAAGCTACACATAGTAACACCACACTTGGGACGATACATAACTGACTCATACAACAGACACACAGAAGTTACGTCAGCGAGGTTACAGATAGGCCACACACACGGAACACACACCTGCTCACTGGTTCTTTACGATCATTGTGCAACAGGTGTGATGAAGAACACCTATCCGTAATTCACATTCTAATTCAATGTACGGCCATTGACACTACACGACAAGAACACTTCGCCCAACTCTATACACAACTTATCCCACTCCGCCAAGCATTTTTCTTGTCTGACGATCCCATGGTATCTTTAAAGTGGGTTTGTGAGTACTTGTCCGAGATAAACTTTTTACACCTGATTTCATATCATGCATAATGGCAGACTGGCCCTGTACACTAGGCTTCTTCATTGCTTTTTATAATATTTTGCACTGATTCTTGCTTACCGGTTATAGTAGGTACTTTTCGCCTGTATTGTTTAATTGTTTAGTTACTTCTTAGCGCTGTTTGCCACAGATGACCTTGCGCCATAAAAATCTTACCATCATCATCTGAAAAAAAGAGTGTCGTTTTTTTAAAATAGTGTATACGCACAGCAGGCGCAGCCGGGCTCGAAGCAGCCTCTCTCGTCCCGGGGAGAGGCCGGGTGGCAGGCGAAGTGCGGGTTCCGGCACTGGTTTACGCACTCGTCGGAACGAGCTTCTCTCGCCGGCACGTGCGCAGCTGCGGGAGGGAAACCAGCGAGGGAACAGGTTAGTAGAAGAGACCACGGTGGGCGAACCCACCGGTACGGCAGGTCTTTCAAGACGACGACAGCATTTGGACAAATTGCCTGTGCCATGATGGCATAATTGTAAGGAGATTTTACAATTTCTCACATGCACCTGCCTGATAGGGGCAGTTTACAAGTGAGCAATACACACGCACGCGCGCGTGCAAACACACATACATATACCCTGCTTCACATGTGTGCGCTCTTCAACGTAAGTAATCTTCATTGTTGTTGATTTTCACGTGTGCCCAACTTTTAACTCGCAATTATTGTACCCCATCTATGCGAGATTATATATATATATATATATATAATATAGATAGATATATATATCTAGATAGATATACATACACACACACGCACACACACACACACATATAATATATATATATGTGTGTGTGTGTATGTATGTATACTATATATATAATCTCGCATAGATGGGGTACAATAATTGCGAGGTTAAAAGTTATATATATATATATATATATATACTATATATATAGTCTACGCCCGTTACAACGGACCCTCTGAATCCCGGAAAAAAACGTCCGCTGTAGCCGAAGTATGCAGTATCCGACGGGGGGGGGGGGGGGCTATGAGCCCTACAGTGGGTACTTGACCGATATTGCATGCATAGTACATACATTTGTTCTTTCTACACGCCTTGCAGCACCTCTGCCACAGTGTTTCGCGCGAGGGCAAAGAATCGCGTAAACCACCGTTTTCCAAACTTAGCACCGGCCACTTCGAAAAGGCCTAGCGCATGTGGTCAAGCGTGTAAAGACGCAAGATGAGCTGAGCAAATAACGCAAGAATATAACTAGGCGCAATTATAAACCAGCTATAAAACATCAGTCGTGCCCCATCAGCATTAGCTAGGCTCTTTTAAATCCCTCACGACGAGGCAGGTTTTCCCGAAACCGTTCGTCAAACAAATCGGATCGCTGCCTGACGTTCCCTCAAGGCAGATTCCACATTTTTAGCGATTTTATTCTGGTCATTGAAACAGATGATAATGAAATAATGTGATGACGGTCAGCTGTAAAATCGAAGTTAGACCAGTTGGACTGCGCACGGTTACCGGCAGATTGCACACAATGGATGGGGAACAACCCCTACTTGAGGCATTTCTTACCTTTTTCGCCGAACGGAACGGGAACGATGCATGCGTGGGAATAATAAAAGCCGAACTTCACTGAACCCGAGTTTTTTATTACATAAAAAAACTGACGAGGGGCAGACTCGCCTCCGAGTGCACCACTTCGAGTATTCGATTGCCCTGTTTTCAATCTCAACCGGAGTCGCGTTCGTATCGGCAGCGGCCTTGTTCTTGACGGTACAGCGGACACTTGTGCTTAAGACAGGCCTGTACTTCTGGCGATGTCAGCTGATTTTCCTCGTGTTCAACAGCGTTAATTACGATTAATTATCCGACAGTGAAATCAGCTACCCTGCCGCTCATGCCGCTGGTTCGCACAAAAAAAAAAAAAGCCACTGGCTTGGCTTCGCTGCGCCAACGACCCGGCTGCCAGCAATGTTGCCAGCATAATATTTTTTCTTGCCAAAATAAACGAAAAAGCACACCGGGCAGCCGGCCCCGCGGAAGTCCGCTATAAACGTCAGTCGAAACAATTTTTGCCTAAAATTAGTCTGTTGTAGCCGATAGTCTGCTCTAGCCGGGTCCGTTGTGAGCGGAGTGGACTCCATTTTAAATGCTATGGGTACCAGACAAACCAACAGAAATGGTCTGTTGTAACCGAAAGGTCTGTTGTTGGCCGGATCCACTGTAACGAGCGTAGACTGTATATATATATATAATAAACACCTGCCCAGAGTAGGGACGAACCCACGCCTTTCGATTCGAAAGGCGTGGGTTCGGTCCCCCACTCTGGGCGCGTGTTTTTCTTTCTTTCTTTCTTCTGTATAATTACAAAAAATGTTACTTCATTAACGTAGTGAAAAGAAAAGAGCCTAACCCACCCCTATGCCTCCTTTGGCGTTGTAGACTGCTGACCTATTCTTTTGATTATATCTATATATATATATATATATATATATATATATATATATATATAATATATATAGAGGGGAGCAATAAAACTTTGAATATGGTAGAGAAACAAGAAAGAAAAGAAACTTCGAACAAGGTAGAAACCACAATTGTTGCCAACGTTTCAGCAAAGAGACTTGCCGTCGTCAGCGCTCTGACGAAGGCAAGTCTCTTGGCTGAAACGTTGGCAACAATCGTGGTTTTACCTTGTTCGAAATTTTCTAGATAGGCTGGTAGATATATATATGAGGATGATACATTAAACTGCAACTGTAGCCCCTCGAAAAATGCTTTAATCTTGGATAGAGGTTTCCGGTGAGTATTGCTGTTGCATACCCTGGTCGTTGGCCTTTGTCCTGTGTTCGACGAGCCGTACGAGTAGGAATACGACCACGACGACCACGATAGACACCACGCTGACGACGAGGAACACTCGGGCCCTACGCTTACCGCCGCCGCCACCGCTGTACTGAACGCTTTCGCTGCACGCGTGCCAAAAAAGAGGGCGTCAGCGACGAGAGGACACAATTCCTCATCCAGCTCGGTACCCTGACGACCAGCTTTGGCTGGTAGAGTGAGCCCAAGAAGCCGGACGGACTGAAAAGGTCCTGGTATAAGGACTCTTCCTCAGGGCTGACTACTTTAGAGACGTTTATTCTTCCTCCTTCTCCTGCACTTCCCCGTCCGTTGAAGTTCTGTTCTCATCTTCCACGAGGCTTCCTGACAAACGCGTCCAATCTTTTCTATGTGCCTGGACGGTACAAAAGCTGGAATGCGTTATCACCAGGAAAGAACGAAAACTGTAATTTGCTTCACGAAAGCAAACATTTTTTCGTCCCTGCTATGCTTTTATGGCAATTTCAGAGCGAAAGCTCTGTTGCTCCAGGTACGAATCCAGAAGACGCTTAGTCGCGTGCATCTGACCTTCCAGATCAGCCAAGGTCAAGCCAGTGCCTCGTGCGGTTGCGCAGTGAAAGTGTCGAATCATTCCTTCGTTCGAATAGGAGGGTGTGGATGGGAGACGGCCCGTTCCATCAGAAAATGATACAAGGAGGCGTTGGCTGTATCCACGTTCACTGCGTGTTCGCCCTAGATCGGCTACTGCACCGAGCAGCGTCTGTGTTTTGTCTTGGTGGTGCAATTGTGTGCGCGTTCACTGCGCTCTCCCTCTAGGGGTTCCATCTTCGCGGACAGTCAGCCATTCCAATCCAATCCGAACGAAGCCGTCATCGAAGACTGCTTTGCGGAGGCAGCTTCGAAGTCAAGAACGATGCAGGCTACCTTCATGTCTAAACTGAAAAACGACGCCAGCACCACCCGTACAACTTCTTCTTATACAACTTCTTCTTTTATTTAAATATTTCGTATGATTTACTACTGGTGAAGATGCCATTTTTAAACTACGCGATGTGTATAATGAAAATGCTATCATTTTTTTACGAAACTATGGCTTGAGTTTGTTAACACGTCTGCTACGAGGTTTTAGTCTGCGGTGGGGACACTAGGTTCTAGGTTCTTCAAACGTATAATTAGACTGCTTGGTAAGCTGTCTACCAAGTTTTCCGCAAATTAGAACGTAGCCTCGAAAACCGAACTTTCTCTCGATAATTTTGGTTTAACCGAATTCAACCACGGCAAAATTTGTGGCTTCGGTTTCATGTATGTATCGTGTCTGAGACGCAAAAATTTTCTTAGGAATGACCTCCGTCAGTGCTCCACAGAAATAAAATGTTCGCGTACATACCTTCACCTAAATACTGCGTTACTTCTATTTCTTCTTGCTAAACCAAAAGCTTAACTGGTCATTCACCTTCACAAAATGAAATGGCCTTTAATTTATGAATGACATTTTTTACTTTAATTAGCCGATTTTATTGATGTGCATTTGTACCTACCCACTGCACCGGTATAGAGTGCTTAGGTACATTAAACGAATACGTGTAATATTTTAATTAGGCGTATGTATATATAATATGTGTGTGTATCTACTTTCTTGTTATAAATGTATATCCGAGTGTACATAGATAGCTTTTGTGCATTTTCACTTGTATTCAGATGAATACGGTGTACATTATTCTTTTGTGTATGCTGTTTTTATCCAATTTTTGTAAAGGTTCAACCATTTTGTATTCATTTTTCTGCTGTTGTTTTCGCTGTCAAAAAACGGGGCAGAAATCCTGTCAAGCTGCTTCTTAGCAGCTTTTTGTTTTTGCTCTTATTATTTCAACTTTATACAAGATTACAATGCTGAATAAATGAACTTTGAACTTTGAACAACTAGTCATGGAGGAAAGAAACCATGCGGTATTTTTCATTCATGCTGCTATAGTGACACGGAGCCGACCATTTTGGTTATGTTCTTGTGTGACGCCACATAAGCAGACGAGCAATACCCACAGTTAAGAAGAACACGGAACGGAGTAAAAGTTTTTTAGATAGTTTTTAAATAATCTTATGCGCGTAGAGCAGAAATATTTGGCTCGGGTATTTCGGCGCTGCAATATCTATGTAACAGGTCGTGCTTATTTGCCTTGTTCTGAAGAAGTTTTAGATGTTAAAAAAAGAGGGTTTCAGACAGCATTTAAAGCGGCCGTTTTCGTCCTGCATTTCCATAATAATGCAGATTTCGTGAAAGTTCCAAATGTAGTCCTTATAGAACTTAAATTGAGGTAATTGCTTTGGCGAAATTTTGAAAAACTAAAAGATAAGAAAAATATTAAAAAACACGGAAAATTGCATTTCCACAGTATTGACGATTTCGTGAAAGTTTCACCTGTAATCGTTATAATGGCGTAATGGGCGATAATTGGTCGGACAGGATTTGGAAAAAAAAAAAAAATTGGCTGGAAAAAACTCACACTCAAGACAGGCGGCATAAGAATGCTACGCATAAGTAGATAATTCTCTGAATTTCTGCAGAATTTTTTTATGTAGTTTTTAAATTATCTATGTGCGTAGAGCAGAAATACTTGGGTCGGTATTTTCGGCGCTGCAAAATCTAAGTAACAGGTCGCGCTTATTTACCTTGCTCTGAAGGAGTTAAAAAAAAAAAAAAGATGATTGCAGACGGCATTTCAAGCGGCCGTTTTCCAGATATTTGGAGTTGACGCAGCCCTCTACGTTATCGCAGCCAGGTGCAACATTGTGTTGCATAAGTACACCTGAGGACATTTTATATACAGGGTACAATACAACAATAAATGACCGTCTATAAACAAGTTTCATTTATAAACCAGTGGCTTCAAAGCACTAACATTTTGTGCGGAGGCAACAATGTAGCCTATTTGATTTTTTGTTCTTTAAAGTACCCGAGAAGGCAGCGGAGCACTGGTTGTAGCAATGAACTAATAACGAGTTTTTGGCTATCAAACAAAAGCTGGCTGGATTAATGTTTGTCTTTGCTGGTACATCTAAAAAAAGTTGTAGAAGGATTTCGTTTTTTCCCTTATCGCAAAAAGAACACAAAAAAGACAAGGTATTGCTGTTGCCTCTGCATTTCTTGCAAGGAATGCACGAGAAAAGGTGACCTCTCTGACAAACTTGAGCGGAATTAAGCCAGCCGTATTTCGAAGATGCTTTTTAAAAAAGCGTATTTATTGTTGCAAAACTTTAATAAATCGAAGATTTTTATGCCTATTTTATCTTTATATTCTTTCTTTTTATTTTTATGTATTTAGAGAGAGATGTAGTTTTTGCGAAGACGAAGAAATGCACTGTTCGTGGCCTTACTCGGGTTGCTCATCTGAAAATCACAAGAAAAGGCATTAGTAAATCTTGCAGAAATACTACAAAGTCACGGGAAGAAGCAATACAATACCTTTAGACGATCACATTAAGGTGATACGGCCTAATGCGACAGCTGTTGATGTAAGGCTCTACGGTTACGATGATTCTCCAAAGACAATATTTCAAAGGGCGCAACCTATGAAGTTGGCGCCTCAACACAAGGGACTCTCCGCCAGGCGGCCAAGCATAGCGGACGCAACTCACGGCGGATACGTCAACCATTATTTTGGGTTTGGATTCGACTCCGCAATTTTAATTAAAACAAGTTACAAACCGTGAATAAAATATTCGTGAATGTAACGAATTGTCAGCGAAGACTCGAAAGTGAGTGGCGTGATTGGAGCGTCATGAAGCAGAAGGGACCGAGTTTACCTCGTCAGGTTTTTTTTAGACATGAAAATAAATGTCTATGTCCATGTCTATGTCTATGTCTTTGTCTAAAGCTTCCAGTCCGGCTAAAGCATGTAGTTTTTCAGGTTTGTTCTTAGTCGGGCATGCGTGGCGATTTTGGCCGTGGGCGTGGTGACGCCCATACGGCGATGAACTTGCGGCGATAAGTACCCTTATAACAAAACACCGACTATAAAAAACTACTGTCAGCTGTCACTGTAAAATGTTTTGTGTACCGGCTTACCGAAAACGCCACCAGGAAGATACTATGTTTCACAATTTTGTTTTCTAAACAAATATGAGAAACAGCCGTACTTCCATGTGGCATAATATGTTGGATTTGGAAATTTCGAAGCAACTGAGGAACGAATTTTCTGCGGAAGAAAGGCGGCAGTGCAGACATAGACCTATGGACTCTAATATTGTGGCCTATGAAAGCTGGCAAGAAAAAGAAAGGGTCTCTTCATGATACGAAGTGTTATGAGATAGTACTTACTGACAATTGTTTGGCGTCACAGCTAACAAAAGCTGGTGTTCCAAATACTAGTGCGACACGTGACTGTCCGAGTTGTAGGAATGATCGTTATTTAAAAGAGAATGGTTGAATGCCCCCCAAAAATTGCACAGAGAACACGTACTGAGATGAAGTCGCGAGCTAGCATGACGAGATCTGTGCACGCTGTCTGGCTTATTCGGGCCGTGAGAACCGTGCAGACAGAAAGTTGACGAATTTTGATAATGATCGGCATGAAAGCGGGTTAGCAGTATTCTGATGACTCAGTTTTACGTTGAGCTGGCATAGGCAATTTTCCCATGGTTTTTTGTCCGTAGGACGAGAAAAACCGCTTCCCTCCTCTTTATTTCGGTAACCTTCTCCCTTCAGCCACCTGTTCGCCTACGGCGATTTATATTTTGATGTAGGATGGCACATATTGCCTCTGAAAACTGTATTCCCAGCAATGCATTCGTGTTTAGACAAAGCAGACTTTAAAAAGGCCATGAAGACAAAATGCAAGTTTGGTTCATTCAAATGAATGCCTCGTTAGAATCACGCTGACACTACTTTTAACGTAAACTTCGCTGAAATGAGCTATATAACTAGGAAAAAAGGGAATGGCCATGCGACCCATTAGCTCATTTTACAGAACCTATGATGTCATACCAGCCGGCGGCCGGCAAAAGCAAACGCAAAGTAGGCAGGGCTTATAAGCTTGCCGAAAAAACTATTTGCACTTAAATTAAGGGCACATTGTTTTTGTAGCAGTAAGAATGGTGAGACAAACAGTGGTAGTTACGAAGTCATACGTAAACATAGAAGTACCGATGCGTACTACTGTTGGTACTGCGCGCACTATGCTTGGTTTAGCTGCACAGGACTGCGGGGCTTTGGAGTTATCTGAGACGACACTGGCCGATTGGCGCAAGCGACGCTGTCTTACGTGACCATATTTGTCGAGCGAGCACGATGTTCCAAGAAACGATTATTTTCTCCATGAACAAAAACAAGCCAGGTTAAAATGCGGTCACAAACAAACCGAAGGCAGAAAACGGCTTGCCCGGTTTGGTGGCGGGACATAAGTTGACTAACAGTAAACAAGTCTCCGCTCCGCACCAAGTTTAGCTTATGATGTCATTGCAAACGTCGTTCAAACTTGTTTTAGCGCGAGAATCAAAATTTCAGCTTAAATTGATTAATTTAGCTGTGAATAAAGCACCGTTTGCTTCTGGAAACGCGCTGGGGGCACTATAGGACACGGAATCTTTCGAATAAAACGAACTTGTGTTTTGCCTTCATGGCCCCTTTAATTAAGGATTTTCCTGTAAGATTGGTCTTGGAAAGCTGGCTTTCCCACTTGATGTGTCGTACAGTGAAGCCTACTTACTCCTGCTCACTTCGCTTTCTTTTTGTGACAATTCCTTGTTACTTATCGCGTAGTTTTTATTTTGGAAGTACGTGTTGACTTCGCCAAGACCTTTGTAGATGTTTTTCATTTAAACCCTGAAACAGACGTTAGTAATCGATATCGAAGAGTTGGCATCAATTACGTGGCACCAATTCTTCGCAGATTACCACGATGGGAATCAGTAGTGCTGATAGGGAAGCATTTTTCCGACAAGCAACTATAAGAAAATCATTTAGTTATCAAGGAGAACTTGCAACGAAATACCTAGGCTTTTTGCGCTGCTTTTACACTTTACGTGACGAGCACATTGAGTGTTTTTTACCAATAGTACTAGCAAAAAAAGGGGGAATTAGAAGTTATACAAGACAACTGACGGCAGCATTGGTTAATTAAAATTTCAATAGAACGAATAGAAGAAAAGCGCCAGCATTTTTTCTAATGAATAAGTCAAAACCGCCACAAAAACTATACCGAAATGTTAGCTTAACTGTGTGCAGTAACAGTCTCTGCCTTCAGACACCTGCGACAACCTTACATTTAAAGTTCTTCCTATAGGCTGGCATGTCCGCCACAGTTAGGTCTGTGAGGAGGACGCAATTGATTCAATGCGATCGTGCACTGTAGTATCGGGATTTTGAATCTCATCTCTTCGGTGGCTCGGGGAGCTGAACCCCCCGTGGTAAGCCACCGGGTTTTAAAGGTGGCGCCATTTTGAATGAACCCTGTTTAGATTTACCCTTTCAATGTGAGCGCAGGTCTTCTCTGTTGTGCCCTTCGGAGCCGTCCCCGTCGCGACACTACATGCACCTGATTTACATTTTGGAAGTGTGCGTATTCCCGCTGCAGTCAACCCAAACACAGACTTTCGCTTACAACGCCTCTGCGCTGGATTTTTAAATTTGAAGGCGTTTGAAGCGCTGATGCGAGCCGTCAAAAATTGCCTGTACACGCGTATCTGGTCAGAAACCATGAACGAATATAATGGCTATCGACAAACGGAAGTAGATTGCAAGAGTTGATATGGCGTGCTCAATTTATCATAGATAGCCAAGCACCCTGCTGGATATTCGAGCTCACTCATTATTGCGTAATTTGGGAGTGCACTTTGTCAAAAATACTCCGTAGCGTGTTGGAAGGGTGCCTAATCCGCAACGCTTGATAATTTTGTAGACTCACCACTGCCCTCTTGCTGGCTCGAAGACATGTTCGCCGCGGGTTGCCTGGCTGCAGTTACGCTTCTTCTTCTGTCACAGGTGCTCTAATCTCGCGCCGTTTTAGCTGCCGCCTAACGAAGCAACAATGACAGTCCCTTAGAATGGCACGTGAAGTCGAGAGGTTGACCTTTATGCACATGTGAAATTGCTACAAGGTCCTGCAGCGGTTGCTGTTTCAGTTTTCAGTATACCCGTGTAGCCCGCCACATGTGGTCACATTCTAACACCACTCGCCTTTTTGCCCACTTAGGCCATGGACCATTCTGTTTTGAAGCGAAAGCTTTTTTAGTGGGACCGATGGCGTCCTGTTAAGAAACTAATGCATTTCCCCGTATACCGGTTGATGGACCGAAAAGCTCTGATAAGATCTTTGGACAGACGGTGCGTGCGTGAAGCCGGTGTTCATTGTGTCGAAGTGGTTGCTTGAAGAGAAGAGAGAGAGAGAGAGAGAGAGAGAGAGAGAGAGAGAGAGAGAGAGAGAGAGAGAGAGAGAGAGAGAGAGAGAGAGAGAGAGAGAGAGAGAGAGAGAACTTTATTGATACGCAGGGATCAGGGGATGGGTAGGGGGCGGTCCAGAGGGCCGCCGCGACCGCCAGGGCCCGGGTGGTCACCAAGTCTTGACTGGATGCCTCCGGGTCGCGCAGCGCCTGCTCCCAGAGGGAGGGGGAAGGAAGGGGGGAAAGGGGTCTGCTGGGCACTCGCTCAAAGACTGAAAGTGCGTGTCGAGGGCCCCCCAGGCAAGGCATGTTGGGTAGTCAAAAAAGGTGTAGGTGGGTGTGAATGTGCTGAGTGCGGTGGGGGAAGGTGTGGGTCTGGAGGACGCGCAGGCAGTGAGCTGCGTCTAGGGTGAGTTGGGGATGTGGTGGAGGGTACTGGAGGCGGAGGAGGCGGTAGTGAAGGGTGATGTCCCTGTAATGCAGGAGCCCGGCGGGGCTACCGGCAGGGGCACCGCGTGTAGGCGTAGATGAAGCGGTGGCTCGGTCTACTAGTTCGCGAGCGCGTACGTTCGCCACCTCATTAGCGCCTACGCCTGTGTGGGCTGGAGTCCACAACAGGCACACGATGTCGGTTGGGGGATGGGTGGTCAGAATTTTCAGGGCTTGTGGGGAGATTTTGCCCCGGAGAAAATGGCGGATGGCTGTCTGCGAGTCGGAGAGGACGTAGAGGGGGGTGGGGCGCTGGGACAGCGCGAGGGCGAGGTTGGAATGCTGGCAGTGGCTGGCTGTACTGCGAGGGGAGTGATGCCCGATGACTGCAACGCAGTGCGCGGGGTGGTTGGGGTACGGAGCGGCGTCGGTGTAGAGGGTGTGTGACGCTGAGGGGTATTTGTGGGAGTGGGCGACTGCTCGGGCATGCCGGCGAGCTGCATGGTATGTGGGGTGCATGTGTCTAGGGAGAGAGCGAACTTTAATGTGTGCGCGGTTGTGAGCTGGTATGGGGGTGGGAGGGGTAGGGAGGGGGTGGGGCGTGGTGTTAATAGCTGGGCAATACACGCATGGATTATCTACACACCACGTGTCGTTATATATTTAGATCGTTCGTGGACGCGTTACGTAGTGCGCGAACAATCGTCGCATGGGTTCGTTCTTAGTTTGCGATGTGAGACTTTGAAGGTGTGGCGATCGATTTGACACACTTTCAGTGAAGGTTTTGACGCACTTTTGACGCACTTTTGATGTAGACAGATTTGGCGCTTCTCTCGACTTTCTTTAGGAAAGGATGGTAATTCTTTTTAATAAATTCATTCAATTTAACTCACCTTTATAGGAAGGAGCTTATGAACCCGCCGTGGGTCAGAAAAGGTCCACCCACCCATTTTTATTGACATTTCGAAATTTCCAAAAACCGCGCTACCGCCAATGCGAATCCTTCATGGGCTGCGGAATCACTACTTGGCTGGGTGGCAGCGAGGACGGAACACTCTATCAGTGCCCAGCGCTCTAGTGGGATCGACATCGGTGCCTGAGAATCGCACAGCTCTTGCCGACGAGTGTTTCGACTCGGAAGCAACGATGATTAGTCGTGCTCTAATCTCCCGGTTTTTATGCCGTCTTATAAACCATAGAGTTTCATACTAATGTGACTAGAGGGAAATCTGGCGCCACCGTCTAGGGGAGCCGCGCTTCAGCGAGCGTTGCGTCGTGTACCGGGCAGGCACGTTCCACTTGTCCTTGGCATGGCTCACGAACAGGCTAAGTTGCCTCTGGCTGCAGAAAAGCAACAATATTACTGTAAAAGATTATTCAAATTTGTTTTGTTGTTATAAAAATGAAGCTTCAAAAACATTTATTTGCCAGTGATTATTGAGAAACAAAAAAATGTTGGCTTCTGATAAAAATTTTGGCTTCGAGACAAAAGAGGAGCCATGTGGCTAACCAAGCCAAGCAGGCGAGGGACGTCGTTAGCTGCAATGGCGGCGCCCATTACGGCCCGCGATTGCAGCGCCAGATTTCCCTCTAGTATACATTAGTATGAAACTCTATGTTATAAACTGTTCGAATTCTTCGCCTGACATTTTTTTCTGTTATCACGTGGTGCCTGGCCCCTGTCCCGATGGCCGCCATCTTGAATTTAGTCACCGGTCGACGGTCCAAGTAAGGGCCCGATCAGCTGTGTGCCCGTTCTGGAATTGCATGCCTGGGCATCGCAAGCGCCCACGCACAATATTTCGTGATACACTACAGACTTTAGGTGGGCGCTTTATGGTAATCATCTTAACTAAGGCGGTCAGGGGATGCGCCCCGGAAGGCGATCGATGAAATCATGATGCCTACGTGGTAATAACTGTTGGCAACCATGATGATTTTTGAGCACTGACCTCGTTGTACCAACGTGCGACTGCAATAAGGAGGAGGAAGTATTGAGGAAGTAACTTTATTTTGTCCAGAGGAAAGGCCTAGTTAGGGCCGGTGTGCTTCAGACGACGGCCAGGATGTCTTGGCTCCTAGTGGCGTCTTCAGCCCTCAGGAGGCCCACTGCTGGATGGCAGGGCCCTTAAATAGCAGCGCGGTCTCCCTCCTTTGCTATTGATAATAAATGTTCCTTTTTGTGCTGAAGTCTTTTCAATAGCTTTGCATTAGCATGTGTACCAAACTTGCAAGCTAGGGTCAGTGTTTACATTTACCGTCACGAATTTGTGGGTGGAAGTGCCTGCAGAGGCCTAGGTTCGGATATGTATTAGTCTGGAGGCGTTCCATGCAACTTCTTGTTTTTTGCTCAGCAAGGGGTCGGCTGCAGGGTACTTCCGTCTTTCGCCTCTGCATTGATCGAGCACGTTCCGGTAGCTGCGCACGCGAAGGAAAAATCTTTATTTGGAGTGTTTATGTCCCTAGGACGAAAGCAGCCAAACGTCCCCAGTACAGCGCTCGAACCACCAGCCAGTCAGACTTCTGATTGGCCGATCCTGTGGGGGTGGTGGTACCAGTGAAATGGCTCATGCCCACTCAGGGGGATTGGCTAGGAAATGGGCGCCTTACCGAAAGAAATTATGTAATTTTTGTTGGGAAAGAAAAATATTTAAATGTTAGAATGTATTAGTAGTAGATGACTAGAGAAATAAAAGTTAGGAGATTATAGAAAGAGATAAAAAAAGGTAAAATGAGCACCATTGAAGGAAAATTGGAAGTAAGAATCACGAAGAAAGAATGCGGTACAGACGAAGCAGTGAGCTAGGCGCGCATATCCGCAGGGGGTGGTTACAGGGAATCCAGCAGGGCCAAATGATGTCTACACGGCAGACGGCCTGATTCCAGGAGGAATGAGTGCAACGCATGGCAAAGATCCCCGTGGCGGAATCCCAGTGCCTTCATCCCGAATGACAAAATCAGTGTAGCAGACGGCGGAAGGTTTAGCCGGCTGCATGGGCGTTCTAAGTATCGTCGTCTTATAGAGGGATAACCGTCGGCAGGAGAAGAAGAAATGGGTCTGATTGTTTTCTGGTTCATCGCAGAAAGCTCATAGCAGCGACGGGGGCCAGATTATAGCGTGCAAGTAATAATTTAAATTTGGCACTGACACGAAAGCTAGTGAGGGTGACTTCGCAAGCTCGCGACTGAGCTTATACTGCACTTCCATAAGTACCGATGTGCTCGAGCTCCGAGTCTTCGTAAGCAGAATCAGGCATACTTTGAAGTAAATATGTGCCATTTGATGAAGAACATCGCTATCATCCCCATCATCATCGTCGTCATCATCGTCATCACCATCATCATCAATGCCTCGGTACGCACCATTGTCGTTATTCTTTTCGACGGTCCCCGTTTTATCACGCGCATTTGAATGCAACCAGTTCGCACAGGAGAAAGACAACGTGTTAGGCGCCATGCCGGTCCAACTCGCTCACGTCGTCGCGGCCTTGTGTGGCCTCTTTTTCGTGGGCTGGTACGCCGGGCCTACAATCGGGAAAATACTGCCTGGCATCGGCTCCCGCGACGGGACCCGCGCGCCGCTACTACTCACTGGCACCGACGGCGGGGCGACGTCTGAAAGCGCAATCAACGCAAGGCCACTACAAGGCAGCGACAGCGTGGCACAAAATAAGAGCTTCGCAAGTGAGTTGTTCCGAGCATGGGAAAGATATGGGCCTGTCAGGTCGCTTAATTAAAGAAAATAGCTTTTGCCTCCTCACTTCTACCTCGCAAGTTCATATTCGAAAACAGAACGAGATTGTCCCGAGGGTGGCTCAGGGATGCTGTGGATTTATTAACTTTGGCGAAGTGTACGATCTATTTCAGGATTATAACGCTTTCTCTTGGCTCGAAACAAGCCGAAAATAGCACAGTTTGCACCAGTCTACGACCGCGTGTCTCGCCAGCTGACTTCTTTTTCTGCAGGGTCCTGTCCTTAGAAAGACATCGGTGTTC
Source organism: Haemaphysalis longicornis (assembly GCA_013339765.2). NCBI lineage: Eukaryota > Metazoa > Arthropoda > Arachnida > Ixodida > Ixodidae > Haemaphysalis > Haemaphysalis longicornis. Next base: position 12,658,827 of record CM023457.1, read on the forward strand.
GTCGCGATGCAAGTGTCCTCGCCGAAGCGAACGTCGCTTTAAAACTCGTATTAAAAGCAACTGAGTTTTTCCTGCTGGTGGACTAGTTTAGCGGCCAAACATGGCGCAATTTGTTTGAGTGGGTGAATTCATACGGAGGGCATCAGTCTAACCTTCAATCACACAGAGCATTGATTCCCATGTCTTAAATGTGTTGTCTTGGACGGAGTGGTGCGGGGCGCAAGTCGTTTACACACTGCCGACGCTTTTCTCACAGGATTATACTAACAATCTATAGATAAGCCTAATTCATTCATTTCTGATGCTGTCAAGGGCGCGAAAGCATTGGGATAGAATTGACGATTGTACAGATATATTCATCCAGAGCAGATGGGAAATCCGCTCTGTCTGATCTGTAGCTAATCTGAAGCATCGGGTATGGAGGCGATGTTGATGACAGAAATGAATTAAAGTACATTTTCTCAGACAGAGGAACTCGAATGTTGGATGGCGTGACAAAGAGCTGATGTGTTTTTCTGTCGGTTTGGAGTCATGAAATTCCTGAGAGACGAATATTATTGTATACGCCACGAAGTAAGCTTCTCGTAGACCACAAGCAAATTCCATGAAGGACAAATATTGGCACCTCGGACCACGAAAACCCGAAGGCCCAAAGCAGCGTATTAGAACTTCAGCCCTTCAGAGTTAGCAACGTATACCTTTTACTCATGGAGGTTTCAAGGCCGAAAAATGTTGGGAATGCGAATTCATCAGACGAATTGAAGCGAAAATTTATTTTGCCTTCTGCAGTGGTCGTGCGTTCATGTGCCATGGCAGTTTATGGCTCCACTGTTCGAGCGGTGGCTGCTGTAGACAACATTTGCCGGCCGTTGACTGTGTGGTTTTACGAGGCCAGCGCATCAGAGACTCTCGAGCCTGTGCTACTGCTACTGCTGTTTCTGGTGTCACCACTGGGAGTCATATGCGTAAGGTATGGCGTGGTGTCTGGTTCACAAGAATAAACCGAACGTGTTTATGCTCCAGTAAGGGAGCTAATAAACCGCAAGACGTAGAAAAGACAGGCTCGGTGCGTTTTCAGAAGTTCTCAGTTAACGGTGGCTGCCAGTTGTGTTGAATTTATGGCGATGTAATAAAGAATGGAGAAACGTTTCCTGGCAGTTGAGATGAGAACTTCATATTGCGCTCTTCAATAAATACTGGAGATTTTACGTATTTCTTTGAATGCAAGTACTGAGCTGGAAAGGTCTGGACCAGCAAACTTTGGCATTCCCTAAGGCGTTCCCTAAGAGCACTATGGCGTTCCCTAAGAGCACTAGTAGTGTCTTCATTATAGAGGAAGAGTGGATAGATCTTAAATAAATGGCGCTTCGGTAATGAGTGCTGATGAGTAAGGGAAATAATCTTGGACAAGCTGAAACAGTTCGTATGCATTGATAGTGTTTAGGCTGGCAGTCTGCAATTTTCACAGTAGATTGCCACGCAGAACGCAGCAATGCGTGTACCAGCTTGTTTGCCGCTGTAGCAAATTATTCTGGTCGAGTGGTGCATCGATGGTGCGCTCTTTTCCAACCCCTCTTGTTGGGAAATAAGTAGCAAATACCAGCGCCACATTTAAAAGAACCGCAGCAATAATTTGTCTTTTTTAGTCGGACATGTGAAGAAAACATTCGATTTCTTTGACATCATAAGGGCCCACATATTTTCATTTTTGTTGTGTTTTCATTTTGTTTTGTTCCACACTTGCCCGATGTCCTAATATATTCGCTTGCCGGTGCGGATTCTCATTCCCTTCGTCGCACCCGTCTGCTTAGGCGTTTCTACGCAACCTGGTTGCTTGCTGTCCACGAAATGTGAAACACTCGTCGTATTATCATGGTGTCTGGATATGATGACAAGTTCAGTCATGAATAAGGTTACGCCAAATGCAGTCTTACTGTTTCCAAGAAAAGCTGTATTGCTTTTTAAAACTTTGCATTTGGAGAACAAGTTAGTTTTGCATTGGGTCTGAATCCGGGACTTTTTCCGGTCTAGGACAATTACGTTGTAAATATCGGGAGAGCTTATTGGCCCTCTCGAGCGACAGCTGGAGTTGAAACGTGTGTGTGGTGTAATATCAGATGGCAAAAAGTTGCTGTTACAACGAACGACGGGAAATGCTTTCTTCGATTGTACGATAGTTCGTCAAAATTGATAAGGTGTAATGTTCCAGTGCTAGTTTTGATGTGCGGCTGCTTGAATAAGGGCTTGATAGAGTGGTTTCATACTCCCTGAAAAGCCGTTCGGCAACGAAGGCTGATAACATTTTCGACCAATTTTCTCACTGAAGCTCAACTAAACAGTGCTATTTATGCAAGGTCTTCATAGAATCACTACTTCGCAAGTCCCGTTTTGTTGACTTTTAGCGTTCCGGTATGAAGCGAAGGGTGTACTTCAAGCCCCAATTCATATAATCGGAACAACCTTTTTTGGCCAACAAAATAGAAATCTCTACTACGAATTTTAACGGTCTGTCGGTAATTAACTCCCCCGAATATTTAAGAAAATGAAGGCACAGGCTACGCGCTAAGGACCATGTATTTTCAATCAAATTGCTATGAAACTGTAGCCAAAAAGAACTGAATGCCTCGGGAAAAACTTCGAAATTTTAATTGACAGAAAATTTTTGGCTTGACAAAGACAGTACTACAGTTGACGCCCCGGTTAGCCTAATTGTGTTCGAATGAACACCACATCGTCTTGACCACTGACTTCGCGAAATGCAGGTTGTGCAATCGGCTTGTTGGCGAACGAAAGAAGGATGGAGGGGGTCGTCCTGGTTCCAGCGTGGCGATCTTTGCCCCCCTGCGTCCCCCGAGGAGTGTCGTTCAGCTTGACCCCTTCTTCGAGTGAAAGTGCCACGAGTATTTGGCATGACAGCGACGTCTGGTCGCCAGTTGGTAAGTACAGAAGCGGATGAAGGGATACTCTGACCGACAACAAATTTAATCACCACTAGGGGTGAACAAACATGATCGGATTAGTTGTCCGAAGTGTCTGTCTGCGATTCCGTGCATACTCATCGTCTATGTACGCTGAGATAGTTGCCTTTGTCGCCAGAATAATGGTGATCCTCGTTGTTATGCTAATTATCGGGTGGTCCACGGCAAGGCAACGTTTGCTGCCATTTAATCCTTGGGGATTTTAATCCGCGTCAAAGCTATGCCTAGATCCGTGCGAGCTTTCTGGCTCCTTTGGTTCCCTACTTCTCTCTCGGTTAGCAACAACTTGGTGGCATCAAACAATTGTGTCACATACAGTGTCGTAGCGAGAGATGTAGTTGTGGTTTTATTACCGCGACTGCAGTTTTTCATAATGACTCAGTGCGTTAATTACATTACCAGATACCAGTGTGCATGCCCTGTCGCGTTTTCAGACCAGCGGTAACAGACCGAAAACTGTTGCCGGGAACTGCGCTATGAACAGAGACGTGAGCAGCTCTACGAAAGCGCCTTATGTCCTTCCCTATGACTCATTCAGATGTTGCTGCTGTCTAGGGGAGGCGAAGCAAAGTAGGGCATCATGACTCTAATGAGTGCCGACAGTTGGCGCCTCGATGCCAACGCCTTCGTGTACGGGGGTCGCGCGTGAAGTGAGGCACCCCCGCCGTCGCGTTGTTCCCATACCGTTAATGTGTTTCAAGCTGCTGTTTCTGTGCACGTCATTTTTGGTTTTGTTGTCCCGGAATAAACCGGCTATATTTTTGTTTCTTGCGTGTCGGCGTCACTTCGTCTGGCGGGCTCAGGCTAGCGAACCCTTCGCCCATGAAGAAGGTTCCTTTAACATTCAACTACTCCCGTGAAGGCCCCTTTCACTTTCGCGTTTTACCGATTCCTATGAAAGAGGGACCAACACAATTTATTTTTTGTGTAATTTGACTACAAGTTATGAAATACTGAAATACGGGGACCGTATACGGGTACCGGAGACAATAGCCGAGTTTGAAGCCGATATTGATTATAGGACGGTCGTTTCGTTTTCGGAAGGGAAGTCGGAGCCGGCAGAGCGAGTGAGCGGCGGAAGCAAGCCCAACCCGTGGGCTACTCGTGCGGACAAGTAAAGGGTTTACAGGGAACCAGAAAAGCCTTTGAGTTGCAGAAGTGCGCATTCTAAGCACGCGAACGCTGCCGCACAAGGAGAAGAGCGCTAAGGACAGCTGGATGGGTTATCCGGTAGCATAGCGGGCCGGTGGTCCGGGGGTTTTCATTTCATTTCATTTTTTCACTTCATTTAGACTTCATACACGAAAGCCCAAAAAACTGCTTGGACTCGTAGCCAGAGGCTAGTATAGGGTCCAATCTAGGAGTACAAGGCACTAAAACAAAATCAAAGCTCAAAATAAAAGTGGTAAACAGGAGTACAGCATTCAAACAAAATCTAAGATGTGGTAAAGAACACTGTGTACAAAAACAATTAGGGCATTACACTGGCATATTTGGTTTGCACACTATAATATACGCATATATTTATGGATATGTGCAATCACGTGTGATCTCGGATTAATACACTTGCATACTTATACACATGTAAGAATACAACAGTGAATATACAACTGTGATACACAAGCAGTTTGAAGTATTTCACAAGACCTGTTAACCACGATATAAAGGATTACTAAGTGCAGATCCTATATTCTAGAGCTTTTACCGGTTACGGAGGATCCATTAAGAAGAGAGAGAAAATGTTTTTTAATTTGGTGGGGAAAATCGAAAGCCGATTTTATTTCCTGGGGCAAATTATTCCATATTTTGGCACCGGAGTCGACGTTCTCCATATACGTTATTGGTCGGGGGTAGGTTGTATTTACCCAGGGCATTTCTGGTGGGGCGGGATGAGGAACACAGTATGGATGCATTAACCGGGCGATTATACCTTATTACATTATTCATGGCAATGGCTGTTTTGTGCTGACGCAAACTGTCAATGGGTAAAATCTGAAGTTTGTGAAACAACGGTGCACTCGGTTGATCATGGCTAGAGTGTGTTATTATTCTTACACCGCTTCTGTAATTTCCGTAATGGCCAGTATGGGGTGTATGTCCAACCCCTGAATCTATGCAGAGATAAATGACAGTGGAAGTGAAAAGTACAAAATTCTCAATATTTCCTGGTCAAAATAATCTCTTGTTTGTCAATGCATGGCAGCCGGAAGATAACCTGGAGCAAACTGAGTTTATATTAGCTTGCCAGTGCAAATAGTTGTCAATAACTACACCAAGGTATTTGAATGAGGTGGTACTTTCGAGTGCAAAATTGTTTATTTTTACTTGAATACTGTCTAAATTTATCGCCTTGTGTCGTGAATGTATTAAGAGCGCTAATTTGATATATTTGACAGCTGGATGGGTAACTATCAATGCTGCACCATCCGCATACATTAGCATCTCAGCAGAATTGATAGCCAGCGGTAGGTCATTTACGTATAAAATAAAAAACAAAGGACCAAGGACAGATCCCTGCGGGACCCCGTTCGTAACGTTCTTTCGGAAGAAGTGATGTTGAGACGTCACTTCCGCTAATTGAACGTTCGCGCGCTACGCCGGCAGGTGGAACGTCCTCGAGTAACCAATAAACCAGGCATTTCACAAAGCTACACTCGTATTGCTGTTTCCTCAACAGTAACTATTACACGTTAAGAATATATTTCATCAATATGATATGTTGTTGCAGTTGGCATTGAAGCCCGTTTCACGCATCAATTAACGCTCTTTAAATTTCGGTGACTGTCGCAGAGTCACGTGTCAACAATCTGGACACAAAGCTAGCCGCGACGACAGCCATCCAGCGTTGTGTGCGAACTAGGTTGAAGCCCTGGCTCGCACGTTCGAACCGCAACCGCAACGCTGAGCGCCGGCGCAGCCTGTACGACCGCAGACAGGACGGTGCTGGTGACGTGGCTTTTTCCCATCTCGCAAGTTCCGGAAGCGGTGCCGCCGGAAGAATCCTGCGGGTAAATCGCGCTGCCCTGAGCTACGTATCCACGGAACGCGAGGAGCCCATTGCTACAGGCAACAGTGGAGGCGAAGGTGGTGCGCGTAGATGGCACCGCAATCTTGACGGGGATGTGACCAGGGGCGCCGAGCGGAAATTCGCCTGGAGTCCGGACGATTCAGGTAGGCTCGATGGGAAATGGTCCGTACAATTTCTGTGGCAGGCACATTGTTGTTGGCTGTAGAGCTGCGGAGAGATGAGCTGAAAAATGTTCCCTCGTACGAATATCACACCAAATTCTTTTTTTCTGATGGTATTAGAAAGCAGCTACCTCCGTATTAGAAATGAAGCATTGGCTGCAGTCGATTGTAGGGTTTAACGCGCCAACGCAACGCAGGTGATGAGGCGCGCCGCAGTGGAGGGCTCCGGATTAATTTTGGCCACCTGGGGATCTTTAACGTGCGCCGAAATCTCGTACATACGGGCATTCTTGCTTTCCGCCTCCATCAGAAAAGCGGCCGCCACGGCCGGGAACCGAACCCGCGACCTCGTGCTCAGCAGCGCAACGCCTTAGCCACTGAGCCACCGCGGCGGATCGTTGGATGTAGTCACCTGAATTAAAGAGCAAATAGAGGAGAACGATACAGCAGTTTGTATTACACATCAGGCAAATTTGCTGACATGTTACATTAGTTGGTCGCGGGGTCCGGCGGATGAACGCCCAAGCAAACGACCGTGTGTACGAGATTTCGGCGCATGTTAAAGACCATGTGGCAAAATTAATCCGGAGCCCTACCTTCATCGCCTGCGTTCGCCTGCAAGCCCTATCATATCAATCAATCAATCAATCAATCAATCAATCATCAATCAAATCAATCAATCAATCAATCAATAAAAATCAATATCGGTTACATTAGTTACGCCTGCTACCTACCTTTCAGAGTCGGTTCAGTCTCTACAGGGCCTGTAAACGACACGGCCATGCACCGTTCCAGTTAGGTAATGATTGCGTTGTTTCGTATCAATTACAAGTTCATCACTCAAATGTGCTAGGTTATGGCGATACATTTCCTTTAGAAACATATTTAAAATCCATTTTAATTTTAAACGCATTGAAAAACCAGAGTGATGGTTTATAACAAACCATAATAACCACAAACGGGTGAATTACGCACAGTGCTGCCGCTTATTCTTTCTCGGCTGTGGCAGCAGCCGTCTGCATAAAGAGCGGTCTGCATAAAGAACACAGACGACTGTGTTCTGCACAGAAAAATGTCCAGTAAAAATGATCAGCTACTGGTACCTCGGTGTCCTTATAAACAGCAAACTAACCTGGTCTGACCAGATCCAAAAACTTGCAGCCGATGCCTCTAAAATCCTCGGGTACATCCGAAGGTCACTATCATGCTCACCTGCTAGAGTCCGCCAATTGGCATACACCACCTTTCTACGCGCTAAGCTTGATTACGCTTCAGCAATTTGGTACCCCCACCAAACTTATTTGATTAATTCTCTTGAGCCTGTTCAAAATTGTGCCGCCCGTTTTATTTCTTCGACATACGGCTTTCTTCCGAGCATGTCAGCTATAATGTCGTCCCTCGGTCTCCCCACAGTTGTTTCTAGGCGGAAAATTGCTAGGCTCTGTCTTTTTCATAAACTATACTATATGTTTCCCGAAATACACACCTGATTATTGCTACCCCTATTGCGCTCCTCACGCCGCCTACATAACTCAATGAGCAAGCAGCGTCTGCATGGCTGCATAAATGCATTCAACAAATATTTTCTTCCTATTGCCATAGAGGAGTGGAATAACCTGCTTGAATCTATAGCAACTGAACGCGACCCTAATAAATCCAAGATGTCATTAACAGTACACGTATACAACCAGACCCCATGACCGAACAGCGTGTAGTACAACCAAACCCAGATGTTTGTGTATAGTTTCCATGTATCATATCTCTTGTTCTCCTTTCTCTTTTTATTCGCTGTAACCCCATGCGCTAATCTGATTCCTGTTGACACATCCTCCTCCTATTGGCGCCCCATGTGATGTTTACTCCTTATTTTTTCTCGGGATAACATCCGCTCAAACTGTTGCAGGGATGAGTACAACCCTGTTGTCCGCCAACTTTGCTTGTGTACCCTCCATACTACAGGCTTACCTTTTTATGGATGGTGTTAAATCTGTTGTATTTTCTCCTTCGGTTTTTAAAGCCCTTGTTTCCCCATGCGGTCAAACGGCTGTTGGGATGAGTTCTTTCTTGTTGCTCACCAAAAACGTCTCTACCTGCTTTACATGTTGGCTGATGTTTTTCTCTTTGGTGTTCCATTTCTTTTTCCACCTGTCTAGGTTTTCGTTTGTTTCTCCGAACATTTATACCCTGTCATGTTTTTCGCGTTCGCCATTTGTGCAATATTCTTGTTATTGCTGTTGTCATGTTTACGCAATCTTCTTGTTCTTGCTGTTGTTTGTCGTGTTTACGTAGTCTTGTTATTGCTGTCATGCCTTCCCCTTAGTTATCACGGCCATCGCAAGCCCTCGTTTCTGCCCCCCCCCCCCCCCCCCTCCCCCTATGTAATGCCCGAGACAGGGCTTTTAAGGGTGAATACATGATGATAAAGCCACAAAAACAGAGCAGAAATGGAAGGCGTATCTGGTGCGACGAGCAAATCACGAAGTGCCGGTCCGTGCTGTGGATAACTACAGTTTTCGTAGTGGTTCTAGACACCAAGGAAAGAGTGCAAGCGCTTATCGAAACTGTTTCAGGGTCACTTTAAGCGTGTGATGGTTCTACAGTCATTGACAAATGAAGTGTGAGCACGAAAATATGAACCGCAAAACCAAGGAATATGGATAGTGGGGAACAAATTCCGGCCCACTAGGGGTAATTTGGAAAGGCAGATTCCAAACTTTGTTACTGTAATAAGACACGCGAAAATCTTACTGGAATGGAAAGAAATTGCACTATTTGTGTGTTTGTGTCCATGTGTCGATGTACGTTCGTAAAAACCATGTCCGGCTAAAATAGGAGCCTATATCGTTCTTCGCGTACGCCTTTCTCGTGTTTGATTGCATCATTTCTTACGTACGAAGGCGAGAGACCGATTCCAGATCTCTCTCCTCTGCATCCTTCTCTTGGTACGTCCTCCCCGCTGCTCGTACTTCCTTTCCCCTCGGTGGGAAACCGCAGCCGGAGGGGACCGATTCCCTGCCGTCGCCCGCACCAGCTCTGTCGCGACAGCAGCACCAGCACGAGCGACTGGTCACGGCGAGACTGCCAAGACTTGCGGACCGCTCGCCTGGCAACAGCGCCGTCCCTGTCGGGCCTCGACGCTGGTGTTTGGGGAGCTGCTGCAGGAATCCCAACAAAGGCTGCCGGTTCTTTCGGCGCCATGCTTGAGGAGATGTGAGGGAATATTCCTACTGTTAGACTATTATCACCCCGGGACGCTTAATTTTTATTTCTAGTAGCAAGTCACAATCATCGTAGTTCCCATAATCATGTATCATTGGAAGGGTGCGGCTGGTTCGACTGACTGAAGTGACGATTATGAGACCATGATTATGCTGATTTGAAGCCTTACATCTCTGTTCGGATTTTCGTTCTGGACTCCCATGCTGGGGGTCTGCAGATTTGTAAAAATTGCAGGGCTAGTTTCCCGATATTACTGGAATTTGTAGTAATAAAAAATATAATGTCAGGTGGTTGTGTATTTATTCTCACTGAAACACGGACACGTCCTTCGTCGGTCAGCTAGCCGCTAAAGGGTGTAACAGTTGGCATCCCATAGCCTTACAAACGACAGATCATGACTCGTGTTTCCACTCTTTCTAGATTACACATTCTTACTATCGTTAAAAGATTATTACAGGATTACACATCCTGTCTGTCACGATGCCACTTCTCAAACTTAAAGAATGTCATGCCATCGATTAATGGAAGCGGGGGCATCGCTGCCTCTGACGGGAAGCTGGATGGGCTAATTCGTCATTTCATTCCTAGTCCATCAATTGGAAGAGTCGCTCAACGCCAGGTCACGATGATGACGTCGTGCGTTGTAGTCCATTAAGCAGGGCCCCTTACGACCGCAATGTTAACACCCCGCACCACGCGCTCATGAAGTGACCGACGTGTCCACCACTGGACAGTCACGATGGGTGGCTGATGCGGGAAATGCAGCGCACTCCATTGCTTACAATCCTAAAACTCATGCAAGCTTAGAACTCACAAACGTTCGCATGAAAGCCACCTGGATGAGATTGGAAGGTAAGAAAGCGACATATCACGCGAACAAAACGAACCCGCCTTACATCGGCCCTCCGCACCCGTCCTGCCAGTGTCAAGCGCGATGGACTTTGGTATACAAACCCCCATATTGGAACTCTAGGCACGCGTTTCCTAACCATAGGTTTCTGTGGGTGACATTCGACAGGTCGCTCACCTAATGACCTCATGTCCGCCATCTCACGGAGAAGCTCACATCAATCTCCCGCCTACTCCGTGTGGTCTACATTAACGCCGGAGGTCGCTCGGTTAACTATTTTTTTCGGCTCTACGAATCACTGTGTGTTGGCCTCATACGCTACAGCATCGCTGTATTGGATTTCTGTTTCTAAAGGATGGATCAAGGCTCTTGAGGCCATGCAAGCACAGATCATGAGGACCTGTATTGATGCCCGAAACTTACCTCTACTGTTCCAACACTGACAGGAATGCCGATGCCTGTCATTCTTCGATCTCGGCACGCAGGAGCTTCTTCGCGAGCGGCTGCGGATTGTGGCGAGGCAATGTGATCACCATTTAGCGCCAAATTTGGTCACCGAAGTGTGTGATTTCCTGCCGCAGCATTACCAGCCATCAGCACTTCCTCTCTATGCACACTGGATGTTCCCGGACATGAAATAGTGACAACAGTGCCCGGGATTACAAGCAAGGAGCATATTCCGCCTGCCGCTCGGCGATTTTTTGCCTTTGAATATATCTACATAACGAGTAGACACACATACAGAGTACACACACATCTGTACACTGACGGATCGGTGTCATCCACGTCATCCACTGTCGCGATGTGGATACCTTCATTACCAGCAACCCCCAGTGCCATGCTTAGCCAGAAAACCTCATCTACGGCTACCGAACTTGCAACTCTGCGGCTGGCCTTGGCTCACTTAACCGAGCAGCCTGCACGCGTGTGGGCCATCTTTAGACTCTTAGGCTGCACTGCAATGCTTGGTCTTTTCCGAAAAATCAGCTTGGGCTTGATGTACATGCTTTGCATCTGCAATCCCCACAGGCGCGCCATGAAATAACACTCCAGTGGCTCCCTGCCCATTGCGGGATAACTGGAAATGTGAAGGCGGACGTTGCAGCATCCGTAGCGCATAACCAACGTGGACTACAAATACCGGTTACATTTTCTCGGAAAGATGCTTCAGCACTTGCATCCAGTGTGGTATGGAGCGTGCAGCGATCGATTCGGGCAGACGCATCCTATCATTACGCGCTCTTTTACTCTATCGACCCGAATTGTAATTTTAGCATGCCACCTGGAATATCCAAGGCTGATGAAGCAGTAATCCACCTTATGCGGTTGAACTGTCGCCTACATGCGATACTGCTGTTACAAAACCCGACCAGTCCACTTCGGCCACCGTGCCCACAGTGTGACGTGCGTGATGATCTGCAACCACTAATTTGTGATTGTGCACGATTTAGTACACAAAGAATGTCTCTCGCAGTGGCGCTGGGCCGGCAGCTCTCCGTACGACTAGAACTGAGGGACGTATTAGGTCCCTGGAATTCTTCCAAATGTGCCTCTCGATCGTGCTACAAGATCCTTATTGGCCTACCTAAAAGACAGCAGTCTTGATCAGACTTTGCAAATAGTTAAAGTCGCGTGTTCCTCTTCATCATTATGATCAATCGTTGTCAACGCATTCATCTGGCGTGGCAAGCCGGGCAGCTTATCTCGGCTGACATCGCCAGTCTCATTAAAGATTGTTCTCTCTCTAAAAACCCTCAGACAGCGCCATCCTCGTTGTGGGATAGCTAGTTCACTTAAATGAGGCCAGATAGCGTGAGCCGTATCGGGAGAAAGGCTTTCATCAGCGATTTCTGCAAGGTGCATGATAAAATTAGATTGTGCAAGTGGAACCAAAAGTAAAGAGAGCACGGGTTCGCGAATGTGTTATTTGCTCTTCTTCCGTGTGACTCAGCAAAAATTCCATTTCTACAGGAGGATTTTAGCTTAAGGCGACTTTCTTAAGTCACTTGAAGCTGCTGGCTAGGCAATGGCAGAGAAAATTCTCTGAAATTCTCAGACCCGTGCTCCTGTGAAATTTTGACTACACCTGCATGACGACACGAAGATGGAAGTAACTTACCTTTTCATGTGCATCAAATAGAGGGTGGAACGCAATGCTTGGTTCTTAAAAGCAGTTATAAACTCATGATGGGTACAGCCCCAACAAATCTGGGCCAAGTAAAAACACAGGACTCAGCGCTACTAGCATCTGAAAAGTTTAATGGTGATCACGCATACATATACACATACAATCAAAGGCACCGTCATCACATGTACCAGCCGTCATCACGGGTGATAGATTGTTACGTACAATATGTGATGGTGATGATTGTATGGTTTAACGCGCCGACGCAGGGCAGGCGATGAGGCGCGCCGTAGCGGGGGCTCCGGATTAGTTTTGACCACCTGGGGATCTGCATAAAATGTGTGATAAGGGTGGCTTTGATTGTATGTATATGTGTATGTGTGTTTACGATTTTCATCTCTGTCATTTGTTCTTCCTTGTCTAAGATTGTGTGCGCTGTGCCCATCATTAACCTATACCAACAAGCCTAGTCCGCAATTTTAAATGACAGATTATAACCATTGTCAATATTTTAAATCATGTCCACAACACTTGCACGCTACCTCTCAACATTCACAGGATGGGCGAGTGCATCGGTACTTGGAAGTAAGAAAAACACTTAAAAACGTACAAATGACGCGACTGCCGGGTGTCGCCCAAACTTTCATCATATTTTGGGTGCGTCTGTCATATTGAATAGACACTGGTCAAATCGATGATCTTTGCTTCTTGCAATTTTCTAGTTGTTTAACCTCTCGCTGACTCCACTTGGGCCTCCAGTAAAGAGCATCTGCAAGAAAAAAAGTTACTGGGGGCAACTATTCTTTGTTTCCATAAGGAACCAAATCACCTATTCGCTTGTCATCTACTTAACAGCAGGGGACTTACTTCATTTATTCCATTTTGAACGGGACTCGGAGTGATTTCGACGAAGAATTACGTTTATTTTTCCTTGCTTCAGCGGGGTGGATGGCTGGTGGAAGCTGCACGAGAGCTCCAGCTCGGAAGTCTTTCGCGTGGAAGGTTCTCGAGGTGTGGCCGTGCTCAAGGTCCTCCACTTCGCCTACCTGGTCCGTCATCTCAAGCTTGTCCTCGCCGATGTGCGGATCGCCAGGTACGGGTGACTTTTCCTCTTATAATTGCATGGAAAGTTATTGAGGCACTACCAGAGACAGCCCCGCTTTTGCCGGTCGGTTGTTCCGTCACCGCGGTCGGCTTGTTACCTAGATATAGGGAATAGTAACAAAGACTTAAGTGAATAGGCTTGGGAGTAAAATGACAAAAGAGGGAGTCAGAAAGGGCGTAAGTAGTATGAAAGAAAAACAAGCAAACAAACAAAGCTCCACATAGGAATGCCATGTCCTAGTGAAAGCCTCCCGCTTCAAATACAGGTGTAGCCTCGAGGACGTGCTACAGCATGAAGAAGCACCGCCACCCTCCAGGTTTCGCGGAAACTAGCCACGCACGCTAAAGACGGGTCCGGTTATCCGCCATTACCTGCCCATTACACGAGGGAATGGTGGGCTGAGCGAAATCTCGGGTGGCATGACCACCGTTGCCGTTATAACGGGAATATGCTTTCGAAGGGGCTACGGCTGTGTGAAGAGCATCCGTAGGGGTCACCCGTCCTTGCAGCCCTTGTTGCCACAATGACCAGTGCCCCATTCGAGTCCGCCTTTACATTTTTCGCAGCGACTTCGCACTTTCGGTTTGTGTTGAATTTGTAGAGGGTTCAGTTGATCTTGCCCTCTAGGTACACCTCATGTGGTAGTGTTCTTTCCCTCTTATCTTTCTTTCTTTCTTTCTGACGGATACAGGAGCCGTAGCGTCGGCATGGGTGATGTGCTTACACCGGTTGATGATCCGTGATTTGTATAAACAACAGCCCTCCCCTGCGCATCCTTCATTGCCCGCACACTTCGCAGTGAATGGTCTGCGCTGCATCGATTGGTTAATGTATTACTTACCTTCAAAAAATTTTACCCACAGAACTTTCACACTGCATGATGATACAGATGCAGTGGCTTTTGATATTGATCACAAATTCCGAGGATATCTGGGGAGACACTTCGCGAAGCTCCTTAATAATGAAGTATCCACATTTGGCAGTAACGCTCAGAGGCGATAAGAATATGACACGAGGAAAGATCCCAAATGTCTCAGTCAGGGGACAACAGTTGGTTAGGCATGGTCTTGTTCATGCTAGAGCTACTTTTTACTTGTATGGAGCGAAAGGTCGGTTTTGGTGGCATAACTCTGTAATCTCCATCCGGGAGGCCTATCGCCCGCGAAGAGGCAGAAAAATCATAAAAGTACTCGTCACCAATATCATGTTTGCCTTCTCAATATTTTGTGCCTTATTTTCGCCCCGCTAGCTTTAAGAGAGGGCAAGCAATGCCACGTTAAAGCTACTTTATATAAGCCAATTTAAGCACACATGGCAGCCTAAAGCTTAGATTTCCGATAGTAAGTAAAAGTTTAGAATTGAACGCTGTTAAAGCCTGGTAGTCAGCGGAATGGTAGTTTAAAAACGTGGATTTGTGATGGAATAAACACTACTATATGAGCATCAGAGCAGCTTTAAAAAATTATGCAAGAAATACTGGTCTTCTGCATAACTATTTTCCTCTTCTCACTTCCAGGGCACTGCAGGGTCTTACGAAGAACCCCGAAAACAGCACCGTAGGATTTGCGGAACTGCGGGCGTAAGTAGGCAGGCTTATTGCTTTCACACTATATTTGAACCTTGCATTTGTGAATGACAGCACAATGATTCACTGTCGGGTGTTGAACTACATAGAGAGGTCAGAAATCAGCAGGCGGTTTACAAAAACTAAACTTCGCAAGGACTTACTTTTGTAACGTAACTTGTAATGATCTTTAAAAGGCAAGGCCATGCAGACAAAACACGAGTTTGGTCATTAGACAGATTGCCTCTCAAATTTTCAATTGACACTCGAAGTTTTGCATTGGCACGTGTCTTCAATTTCGTGTATTTTCCGCACAATGAAACACTCAAGTCTTTCGCGTTGGAAGCCAGCATTGACTGTCCTCACTGTATGGTACTAAAAGGCCACGTGGAGCTCAGCGCATGCATGGAGAGAACACGTGGTGAAATGCGATGAAAACAGGTGCACTATGGAAGTGTGCGCGGGCTCAACCACACCTGAAAGCCCAGGCCAGGTGCGGCCCGCGGGCAGGGCTCCGGTCACCCAACTTACGTTTCACCCGGGCCCTGGCCGGACGTCACATTAACGTTTCCGTCGTGCCGTACTGATGGCCTTGGTTCGATCCGGTAGTGAAGAAATCAGTGCTCTATAATAGCACTGAACATAACCGTTTGTTACGCGGCATAAAGTTTGAGCCGCGTCGAGCAGTTCGCAGTCCGTCTGCATGCGCATTTCCACAAAAGTTGGTTTTCCTGTAGATAGACAACCAGTAGATAACTTTTTAGTGGTTAAAAAGTATTTTGTTGTCATAATATTTATTGTATTGGCATGACCAGGCCCGTGACGTGTTCCACTGTTGTGCGTTTCAGAAAGCTATTTGCGCTGCCCACTTGACCCTGTATTTTTTTCCTTCTTGTTTCGTAGTGTTCCCCTCAGCTGTGCAGAACCTATGCCCTAAGTAATATAGACATATTGTTGCTATAGTCAGGGCAAGTGTGCTCCCCTTTCTTCCTGTGTACCGTCCGTCGATGTGTTGTTTACATTCTTACGGTTATGTTCCAAGCAACCAAAATCTTAGCACTTTTGAGCTTCTACAAGTAGGCACATTTAGGATTTCAACAATCGCCTGTGAACAGTACAGCAATTTCCCGGCCTGATTGCCCCTGCCCAGGCTCAGCGAGGGAAAGGCAATGTCACTGCTTTGACCATCCCGGAAGCTGCGCCAAGAGGGCCATTTCTTTTTCTTAGCCTTGCACCCAGCTTCCCCGACCGGCAGCAACATAGTGTGGCAATATTGGTGCACAATATTTTCCTAAGGTCGCGGCCACGAAGAAAGAGCTTAAAGCCTTTTTATTAAATAGAAGGGCAAAAGTGGCGAAAAATTGCAAAGTTCATTCTTCGTTAAATGGACCCTGCAACCCTTCCGATAAGCGCCATCACTCTTTCCTTCGCGTCTGGAACCACTGCGAAAGCTATAGTTATCGCCAGCACGGAGCGGCACTGCGTGATTTGCTCGTCGCACCAGATTACGGCTTCCATTTATTCTTTGTTTCTGTGGCTGTATTTTTAAAGTTGCTATCGAAAAGCGTTCATTGCTGCAACTGAAGGAAAACCGGCCAACATTCGCTACATAGGCTTAGTGACATAATTCCAGCTGTCGAAGACCTTCAAAACCGGGAAAGAGAGGAAAATGGCAGCATCTCCACTCCGTGGATGATAGCGAGGGTGCGGAGTTCGGGTACTCGAAATGACATCCAAGTTGCGCCCCGAGTGACATCCGATTTGCGCCCCTACCGTCATTCGATTTGAGCTGTGAGTTGAACCTTGATTATTCCCTAAACGAAACTGCAACTCACGGCTCAAATGGAATTTTCCTTGATTTTAGTTTTATGGTGGTGTGCGCACGGATGGACGCGGACGGACATTGGGAGGTCCTTAAGTACTCCGCACCGTTACAGGCGAGGGAGTAAGCCGTTTGACTCTCGGGTACTAACTCACAGTCGTAGCCCAATGGGTAAGACGACTCGCACTAACTCTGTCTGGTCTACCAGACGCAGGCTCGAATCCTACCAGCGCCTGTGTGAATTTTGCGATTGTAAATGCTATGCGCACGGACGCGGACGGACATTGTGCGATCCTAAGGTACCCCGCACCTAAAATCCTTTGAGCGAGTTTAAAAGTTATCGATGGGCATAGAGCAGTAATTTTTGGCTGAGGTGCTTTGCGATCCCTTATTCTAAGGACTGGGTGTGTTGGGTGACTACGTTGTGCAAGCATTTAAGATTTGAAAAAAAGTTAAAAAAAGTGTTGCAGGGTTCCTTTAAGAGATAAGTGTAGAACGACATTGACTACATGTTATCGACAACAACGGGCGGTCGAAAGTTTTTGCAGCGAACCGATAACCGTATTTTCATATTTTGGTTGAGTTCCTCTTCGGGTTCAGCTGGCTCAAAAAATAACGCTTCGGGTTCGGGTTCAGTTCCGGAAAAAATACCGGTTCGGTTCCGGTTCGACACCCTGCTTTGTTTGTAAACGCAGGACATACTGCGTGTGGGACAAATACCCAATTACGATGGCCAATGCCCGCATGAACTACCACAGGCGGAAGAAGTTCTCCCTCGTCGGTAATGGTAGGAAATTTTGATTTCTGGCAATATCCTCTTCCGCGCGGACTTCAGAAGATTTTATTAGGATGTTCGTTTTTTAAGCCTTGCGATAGATTCCCATACGAGCTAAAAAATTCCGTGAGCATGGTATGGCTGCTACCCTGTCAATGCTTCACTCTTCCCTAAACGCCATAATAAATTGACAGCTTGCCGTCTATGACGTAATCACTATAAATTAGCTAAGTTGGCTGTGCGGGCAACTGATTAGGCATCGTTCTCAGGAGTGGATGATTTCACTGAGCTGAACTTCAGAAAAATTTAATGTAGATACGATGAGTACTCTTCCCTGTTTGCCATCTCTGGTTGGTATTCCCAAGGATTGCGAAATGACCCGTTCTAAAAAAGGGTGGTTAAAAATTAGTGGAATTATGACGCCTCGGTGTTCGGGGCTGAGTAGTGCTTTATAACTTCGTAAGTTCATGAAGGAAGCAATGGACAGTCCCCAGTGCTCTAATAACTGACACTAGTAATACTGAAGATATCGATCGCTAAAATGGCGGAAAGCTAGGTTTCCAGCGTTGATGAAAATTATGACGTACCACGTTAGAGAGTGAACTAGCTACAGGTTTATTCAGTAACCGAATTGCCTTTTCAGACTTTGGCATTTTTAGAAGGGTAAATTTTTGTTTTGCTATTTCTTGCAGCCGATCAGGAGCGCTTTCAGCCTTACGTGGTGATGTACATGTCTTTCGCTGGCCGGCCGCTAAACAAGTTTCTGGTAAGATTGTCGCTTCAAGATTGCAGGGGATAGAGGTTATCTGTTTACGTGCTTTGCCAATAGACACGGGAAAAGTTGTCACTTATATTTTCTAGATTTCAAAAAAACTTTCGCGTGGTTCCTACCAACCTCACTGACTTGTTAGCAAATTAAAAGGCTATAAATTGAATTATTCTGCTATTGAATGAATATCAAGTAACCCCAAAATAAACAGCCAGTCCGTCATTATCGACCGCAATTAGATGTTCCCCAGGGTTCGGTCATGGGCCCCTTCTATTTCTCTTTAATTTTACTGTTGCTGGTAATAGTGCTGGCATGGAATCTTCGTTCAGAATGTTTGTTGATAACCGTTTAGTAAATGGGTTACGGGTAATGCTGGCGAATTCAATAATTTGCACTCTAATTTGAGCACAATAGCATACTGACAGAAGCCAGATATTCGTATTATTTATTTTATGATGTAAATTGGGTTATGACTTAAGACAAAAGGCACGGAGCTAAACAGACGTTGACACAGTGAGACACAAAATGACAGATGTGGGTGCTGTGGGTATGTCGCGTGTAAATGTCTGCGTCTCACTTTGTCCATGTCTATCAAACGCCATACCTTGTCTCTTCAAATACGTTTTCCCCCTTTCGAGGAATTTTCGGCATTTTAAAGCTAAAGCTGTCTTAGTGGGACCGATGGCGTCCCGCCAAAAAATAATGCGTTTCCCCATTGACCGGTTGGTCAACCGAAAAATCATAAGATCTCTGGACACACCGCGCGTGTGTTGAACCGGGCTTCGGTTATATGAAAAGAGTTATTTGAAAATCGCAATAAAGAAACGGTTCTAGATAAAAGGAACGGTTCTAGATTACACAGTGCAGGCATCGATCACATGTACAATAGTATACCATTATGTTATAAACCACATACCGGTATCGGCATCGGTCGTATCGGTATACAGTTAGATCGTTTGTAGATCCGTTTACTTAGTGCGCGAAAAATCGTCTGATGGTTCCGTTCTTCGTTTCCGATTCGGGTCTTTGATGGTTTCACGACTGACTGGGCAGCAACTTTCACCGAAAATTGGAAGCACTTTCAGCGAAGGTTTCGATGCACTCTTGACGCAGTTGTGATGTAATAAAGCTTTCGCGCTTCCCTCAACTTTCTTTAGGAAGTGATGGTAAAGTTCTTAGATTAGAGAAACGTAAAACACTTTTTTTTTTTTGCTTCCCGTCTCATGTGACTTCGCAGTTTGAGAGCGCCCTTCAGCTCCGGTCCGTGGTGCAGCAGGTGGCGCTGACGCTCGCAGTGGCCGAAGCGGCGCTGCAATTTGAGCACAGGGCGCTGACTCCGGGTCACGTGCTCGTGAAGGAGGCCCATGACCAGGTGCTGCCCTTCTGGCTGGACGGCCATGTTCTGTTCGTCGACATGTTCGGCGTACAGGTCACTGTTGTTGACTTCTCAGCCGCTCGACTGCTGCCTCGAGGAGGACCGGGTTAGTTTCGTTATGCCCTCCTGCGCCTCCAAAAGCTGCTCAGAACTTGCCCTAGGTGGCGCCAAAAATCATGAGTTCTAATGTATGCACTACGGTGCAATATTCAGGTCATTGGAATTGGCTGCTGCTGATATATGGCGTGCAAGGCTCGTGTAGCTCGTACTGAAGGTTCCCTTGCGTAGAAAGACACGACGAGAAGATTCACGACACAATTGTTTTGTGGATTGGGTATCATCTGTTGTGTTGTATCTTTATGCGCAGGTGAACGTATAGAAGCCGCTACCTATTAGTCAAAGCATTACCAAATGAAGGAATGTAGCTCAGTTGCGGCTAGCTTGACCCTTGTGGAACGCAGAGTGATACTCTCGTTATATATGCGATAACTCCTTTAATACTGGTATACCAAAATTAGTAAACGCTGTGTAACATTACTTCAGGACCTTTTTAATTGGGTTTGATGCAACGCAGTCATGCAAATTATAAGCTGGCTTGTCCCCCGTGAGAGCTCAAATGCGTGATAACCGAAGCCCAAAATTGTAAAATGCTGTGACGCAGCATACGCTATCTACCACGCGCTGTAAATGCAGTAAATTTGGCTTTCATGTCAGAAGCTGCATGCTTTTTGTAGCAGTAGTTGAGCCTGTGATTTACTCTGCTGTTTGACCGCTGTGTTCAGGCACCGAGCCTGTGTTCGCCGACATGACGAAGATACCAAGAAGGAAGATGGACGACCTTGGAGACACCTTTGCCAGTGTCTACAGAGTGGTGAGGTAAGAAAATACACTACTACGTTTATGTAGCACTACTGTACCTATAGGTAAGAAAATATACCTGGACGACCTTCTTAGTGTCTACAGAGTGGTGAGGTAAGCTACTACGTTTATGTAGCTCTAGTGTGGTTCCTTGGGATAATTTGTACTTTGCCTTTAGGCAGGCAGCTTAGACGCACTGGTAGAACTATGTATAGTGCGTTGTATTCGTATCGGGGCGTGTTAGAACATGTAGCTTTATTGTTTAAGTCTTTAAAAGCTTGCAGAAAATCGAAAGTAGCGGTTGGTTTATATTGCATTAAACTTTTTCTTCATAGAAATACATCACGGAAAGGACAACATTGCCGACAAAAATGGGAATGAAATGAAATGAAATGAAAAATTGGATTGGTTTATCATGAGGTCGACAGGCGATGAGGCGCGCTGCGGCGGAGGGCTCCGGATTAATTTTGACCACCTGGGGATGTTTAAAGTGTGCCGTAATTTCGAATACACAGACGTTTTATCTTTTCGCCTCCATCAGAAAAGCAGCAGCTGTGGGCAGCAATCAAACCCGCGTTCTTGGGTTCAGCAGAACAATGCATCAGTAGGCGAGTTACCGACAAAAACGTACCACAACAGTAATTATTTTCGTCATAATAGGCTGTCGCTCTTCACGCAAACCATCAAAATCATTGACGAGTTCCTTTCCTTTACACGGCTATATATTCCATAATTTTGTTCGTTAGCTCTGTAGGGGCTCTGAATAATGGTGAGCCCTTTTGGACAAACTGTTTAAGACTAAACTTTAAGACTGTTTATGGTTTTTATACTTATTGGTACCGTGAATTATGTTAGTCAAATGTGATCTTTGGTTATATTTTGCCGTTTAACACGTATTATGACCGTTCAGCAGAAGTCTAGAATTGTAGTTCTTGTGTAACCCGGAGCTAACGTAATGACGTCACCCATGGTTTGCGTAGCTTTCATGCCATCTCAGCCTTAATAATGTTAATTTGCATCATGGTTGAGATAGACTTCTGTCTCTTAACGCACAAGTTTTACAAATAATAGTGGTATCAAGCCGCTACGGTGGACATGCCGCGGTGACGTCATTACTAACAACGGCAAATCGGTATTCCGTGGTCGTTTACAGTATGGTTATCGTAGATCTCAGAGAGTGACTTGAATACCCTTGTACGACATCCGCAGTGATTGTAGTCGCGAGGAAACATTCCGTTTTACTTGAATGTTTGTGTCTTCTATTATTTCGTACTTCGGCTACAGTGTGACCTTTACCAAACAGCCAAGCTTTTTCCAGTGATCAGACATAAATAATATGAGTAATGTGCAGCAGGTTTCTGTTAACCGGAGTTTAGTAACTTTAAACAACGAAACTTTTAGCAAGGTAAACAAAGTTAAAATAATTAACCGATTATACTAAATGCTACGGCAAATCTAATAAAATCATGCGATCTACTAGTGGTTGCTCCATTTGTGAAAGCGACATCGTAAATTACAATGAGTATAAGTACTCGTTAAAAATTTACGCTATTTGTCCAAAAGCATACCTAATTCGTTTTTTGGTCGTCTCTTTGCTTGGTATTGACACATGACGTTAGGCCAGTGCTTTTTTGTTGTTCTTTCAGTTTAAGGCCGGAGATGCGTTCACCACATTGTTCCTTTACATCAACGTCACTGTTTTGCAAACGTTTCCTCTGCTCAGGGGTAGTCTAGCCTAATTGAGGCTTCCCCACTATCGAATTATACTGAACATAGCCCTGAAATAAGCAAGAAAAGAAAATAGATAATTAGTTTATTGTTGTTCACAACGTAGCGTGTGCACCCAAGTTTCGTTGTATGCTCCCAATCAGCCAGGAGCCCTCGGCGTTCTATCCGTGGACCAACCTGGCGTACCTGGAGGAACTGACCGGGACGCTGGTTCAGCGGTACGAGGGCCACCTTCCTGCGGACCCGGATGACGCGGCTGAGCAGCGGGCGTGGAACGACGTCCTGTTCTGGCTGGAAGAGATGCCGCAGTACGCCAGTACCAGAGACTTCGCGGTGGACGTGGTCGCGCACAGTGCTCGCCGCACGGCCTCAGGATACGACGTCACTATGATGTAGGCGTGGCGGCATACTCATCAAATGAAAATACGCGAGCATGCCAGAGAATTGTGTATATAGGAAAGGACGCAAATATCCATACAAAGCACGATTATCAAGCGACGAACTCGAGTAGACAAAATCACGCGGTGAATTGTTTATATCTATTTCTAAGTTTATATTTCAGCCGTAAGTTCCTAGGCTTTTTTTCGATGTGGTGTGCTTATTTTTCTCAAAGATGGTGACAATTAAAATTATGATGGTATTGAGAGTGGCGGTGCAGTTTGCTCGGATACAAAAGCTTATCTGTGGGTTTGAGGCTATCTGTATAAAGCTTTCATATATGTACGTCTTGGTATCTCTTGCAGTAACGTTGTTTGTCAATGTTACTGTTATAATGTTTCGCTTTTTGTGGTTGTAATTGCTTTCTCCACATTTGTTTTTGGCAACCCATATTTGTTCCTGAATGCGATAACTGTTTGTCCGCGGGTTGAAAGACTGGACTCTTAGCTATGTTAGCTCTTCCATTATAAAACTCTGGCATTTCTTGAGGCGATCTTACGTTGGAATTCTGTGAACCCAATCAGAACGCTGACGTTCCCAGTTTGCACATGAACATGTCTGGCTGTGCTTCCTTCGCCCTTCATAGTGGAAAAATGGTGGTCAAATGAATGAGATGATGGTCCAGCGGAGTGGATACCAATTGTTCGATAATGGGCGAATCACACTCTTGGGACGCTTGATTTTCTCCTCATAGTCATTCCCCCCTGTACTCTGGAGGGGACTAACCTGGACGCCACTTCACATGAGGAACGCTGTTCTAGCCATTAATCATCTAAGCGGTGCCATGTATTAAGATATAATGAACCTGCAAGTTATAGAATACGGTGACGGTCATGCCTCCATTTCTAACACCACTCTATCCTCCTCCTGATGCAAGGCATAGTCCATAATCATACTTTAATTCCTCACTCTTCACTCACACGATAGGAGTCAATATTATGGAGGAGTGAACATTTCTGGCTGCATTTGTCTACATTGACGACGAGGGCGAAGGACCGGAAAAATTGTGGCCGGGGCGTCATTACCAACTTTGGAGTAAAAAATGGAAAAACGGCTGCGGCATAAAAGATAAATGACCGCTGCGCGCTGACCTAAGATAGTCACAAACATTATTTATTTCCCAGTAGCTCAATGAACCCCTTTGAATTTGAATAGATCGTTAGGATTCAGTTTTAAGTTGCCGCCTTCTTTGTGTTGTTTACAACTAACACAACCACCTCTCTTTATGATCGTGTTTTACCTAAAGAAGCGTTGAGGAGAATTCGTTGGAGTCCTATTTCTGGCTGCCTTGGGCAGTATAACCCAATGCGTCCAATTTCGTGAGTATTTAGGGGCTCCCACTGCCACTTAAAAACCCCGTAGAAGCCATGATCTGGCAACATCTACAAGTTAGCACGTACTAGCTGATAAGCTTATTTATTGCACGCCATTTGCCAGTTCAGGTCAAACAAATGTCTCCACTGCCCCGGCGAATGCGGATTACCCTACCGTATCACATATGCCTGCAACAACGCGGAATTCGCCATTGAAATTATCAGCCCACTTCTTGAGCAAACTAAAAGTCGTCCTGCCCAGCCCTGACCTGAACGACTAGGTTATGCTGATCACCAAGGCTCGGGTTAAGACTCTGGTGCCTTAGACTGAGGGCGCCACCATCTCAGGAAACAAACTTTTGCTCTATTGCAATAAAGGTTATTTCTCCACCTCACGGAAGTCTACAGTCACGGTTGATCACGCGGGATTCTCAGGCAACGGCAGGGCCCACGCACTTGCGCAACAATCCGCAAGGGACTCAACTGGGCACAGGTGCGTCACCCGGGATCACCGCTCTCCGTTCGAGCATGGACATCCCCATGAGCTTCTTTCGGTCATAGCGCCATCATCTGGACCTTAGGACGAGCAGACGGATGAGAACTAGGAGGCACGTTTACCTCTTTCGATCTCAAAATTCTGTACCCGCCGCCAGGGGGAAAGGAAGTCGCAGCTAGGAGCGGCTATACAGGTGTGAAGCGTCCAGATATTCCTCAGAATTGGCCCAGGCACACTATCACTCACAGGGTTAGGACTGGGTCGGCAAGAACACCACATTTTCGCGCTTAAAGGCACGGCAGTCTACATGGTGGTGAATTATCACGTTGCTCAGCCAATAACCACACTGCACATATTCTTTGGGACTGCCGTCGCTTTGCCCATTGTCGACAACAAGCCTTCAAAAACGTACCGTGGGCGAGCCCACTAAGCCTTAGGCTTTAACCAGCTATTCTCAACGCTAGCGAAGAACCGAATCTGCTCATCGCTTTGCGAAATTTCCTCGATACATCTGGCCTCACCATTTCGTTTACTTTCGAACCCCATTGGATGTACCGAAATTTTATCCCAGTTCCCATTACCTAAACCTCTCCTCTAGACACCAAAATTCGCTAAAGCGTAATATGGTGTCTTTGTAACCCTTGTACATAAAACAATTGCCTGTTGCCACTGCCAGTATACATCGCAGCAAAGATCCTCGCAGCAAAAACCCAGGACTTCATTGGCTGGGCCACTCTGTTTTCAAAGTATCTTTTCCGTATAGAGGGGAACCATCAGGATCAGAGGAAACAAACAAAGCAGAGGAAAGACAGGCACAGACAGACAGACATGCAGACAGACAGGCACAGACAGACAAAACACAGACAGACAGACAGGCAGGCCAGACAGAGACAGACAGAGGCACTTACTCAACATGACATTCCAAGACAGACAGACAGACAGACAGCACGACAGCAGGCACAGACAGACAGACAGACAGACAGAAAGACAGACAGACAGACAGCCAGACAGACAGACACAGCCAGCCAGCCAGCCAGCCAGCCAGACAGACAGACAGACAGACAGACAGACAGACAGACAGACAGACAGACAGACAGACAGACAGACAGGCCAAAATTTCTGCGTTTAAGTAGCCCATGGAAGACTACCGTCTTTACAAATGTTCTATTGAATCTAATTCATTACAAGATGTACAAGGCAAGAGGGGGGGGGGGGGGCAGATCACAGCGGTGCAAATAATAATTTAAATTTCGTACGCAACAGCGAAAGTTGCTAAGGTCAATTTCATAGAGGGTGGTACGATGATAATTGTAACACTTAAAAAAATTTTCCCGAGCGAACCGCTGCTCTTTTCGCGCTCAAACTTTACACGAAGGTCGCATTTTGTGGTCTATTTTTTGGCACCGGGAACAATTGCGGTGCTTACTTGTTTATTCTGAAAATAAAAACCATTCTCGCCTACGGAAAAATGGCGGCAGATTTCAACGAGCGAGCCAGTGTCAGCTGATCTTGGAACAGCGGTGCCACCTGGGGCATGCAGAGCGAAACGGATTATGGGGATTCTCGGTAGGAAGGAGCCAAATGAGGTAGCAGACGATCAGAAAATCTCTCGCCAATAGTTTACGATGATCACAAATGGTTGCATAACAGCTGATACCAATCACAATAAAATATTCCCACCGGTCATCGTCGCGTATAATTTGTTTCCTCACCTGTGTTCACATTTTCTGCAGAGTTCATCGAAGTAGCTCTCATTTTCTAATCGTATGCTACCGCATTTGGCTCTTTCCTGCCGTGAAAGAAGCGTGAATCCCCATCATCCGTTTCACTCTGCATACCCCAGGTGGCGCCGTCGTTCCAAGATCGAGCTTGCACTGGCTCACACGTCCAAATCGGCCGCCATTTTCCCATAGGCGAAAGTCGTTTTTATTTATTTTCAGAATAAACAGGTAAGTGCCGTCGTTGTTCCCGGAGTCAAACAAAATAGACCATAAAATGGGACCTTCGTGTGAAGTTTGAGCGCAACGGAGCGGCGGTTTGCTCAGGAAAAAAGTTTAAAGGGTTCGAACCTTCGTTGTACCACCCTGTATGGCCGTGATTGTCTGATCCTGCATTTTCATGGGTACC
The DNA here is from genome assembly GCA_013339765.2 of Haemaphysalis longicornis. NCBI lineage: Eukaryota > Metazoa > Arthropoda > Arachnida > Ixodida > Ixodidae > Haemaphysalis > Haemaphysalis longicornis. Next base: position 12,685,558 of record CM023457.1, read on the forward strand.
GGTGGTACTTAAGTTCTCAACCCACGTACGCAGATTCAGCCATGCATTGTAGGAGGCCTAACCTACTGAAATGTCCCGAAGTGAGGAAATTCATGGGCGGTATAAAGCCGTGGGAGAAAGCCACGTTTTCCGAAGCAGAATTAAATCCGGGGATAGCTCAGAAATTCTGTAGCAAATATCTGGAGACGCAGATATCAGGTTCCGCTGCAGAACTCGGACCCGCCCTATGGCGACTCAAGCTCTGCCGAAAGGATTGCCTGTCTCAAGATGTCTCCTGAATTTAGGGTTCGTCCTGTGTCTTTTTTATATTTCGATTTAGGTCTCTTCTCTTTTCTTGCATCTGCGGCTCTGCGGGAGAGAGAGACTTCTTGCTTTTCTGTGGGGAAATGGCAGGACCAAGATTTATTTCAGAACTATCATCAAGGGAGAGTGGAACTTGGAGAGCATGCACGGTGGCAGAAGACTGGGCTGTGTGGTTTATCCCAGTCTCTGGATATGCCGGTAAGGATATAGAAAAGGTCCCCCCCCCATATTCCAACAGCAAGGCCGTTCAAGCTTTGAGTAAGCATATTGTAAACGACACCCACAACAATTGCCCATGCGACGTCACTTGAATTCACACACGTGGCTCTATACAGAGAGTGAAACCAGTGATTCTGCCAGCCGGGCCTGGAATTCGCGGGGACGGCGTCCCGAACGCAGAAGCGTCGGCCACGGCCGGGCCAGAGCGGCGAACGCCGCCGCTGTAGCCCGGACGTGCGTCGAAAGAAAGAAAACGGCGAGGAGTGTCATTCGAAGGGTGAAACAGAGGAACCTAGTCATCATGATGTGCTAGCTCGGGGCTACATCATCGCGCGACACAAGCGCGGACACCAAAGCAATACGGCATGTGAGCTTAGTGATTCCCATTTATACCGATTTAAAGTAGTTTAGTAAGTTTGAGAATTGCGAGAAAGCTTAGGAACTCTCATAATCGCTTTTTATCAGAACCAGTTTTTTCTTACGCCTTTTGTAATACTTGTTAAAACACAACCGAATCGGTATTCGCCAATTTAGGAAACGGAGTCCCATTCGTGGCAAGCAGTGCGCGAAATGTAGTGTTTGTCTAGCGACCAGATATTCGAATGTGGTCTCTACATTTCGTTTTCCCGCCCTGAAAACTAATCTTTAACGTATCTTTGCCGTACGACCACTTAATTCCGTCGTGTCCGGGTTTCCCAGAAGGTGCTGTAGAACAATTTAATGAAGCCGTGCGAAGGAAGCGCGAAATGGACGCAAAGCTGAGCCAAACAGGCCCACAACAACCGTCGCTAAAGCAGGCGACAAAGGCGTGTCGCGCCGATGCGCTCGCCTTCGTGGGCGCGCGGGGAACGCTGGGTAAATTCGCCGCGCCATCTACACTGTGCTCCGTGAATGAAAACCGCCCTCCACCTCCGCAGCCGCGTTGGAAATTTCTTGTGCCGCACGCCACGAAAGAACCGTTGGCTGGTAGAGGCAGAAAGCTTTGTTTTAAAATTCTGAGCGCACGTGAGCGCGCACCTGGTGAGGAGCGACGGGCGTTCGCCAGCTCAACCTTCGAGAACACTCTGCCCAGCGTTCCTGGCGAGATTTTTCCTCGCCAGCTCACGTGCGTTCTTGCCTGAACTGGAAGAACTTATTCCGCGCTCGCACTAAATACGCCGAGTTCGCGAAAATGGTTGCCGCGAGTTCTAGCGCGTGCTAAAACGGTTCGCATTTGGAGACACGTGAAAGGCCGCGCTGTACAGTTTGGACCCTGAGGACCAGCGACAGTTGGTGGAACGGGCACGCAGGACCGCAGCCGCCGCAGGGGCCCTGAACTGAGACCACCACCAGCAGCTGCAGTCATTGAGAAATTACAGCGTCAAGTTCGGGAATAAATGGGAGATGCAACTGTCGGGTCGCCGACGAACGAAGAGGAACGGCCAGCTCTGCTGTTTCTCCAGCGTTGCACCACTAGTGCAATCTGGGCCAATTTTTTTTTTCTTGGCATGTAGAATCTTCGTAAAAACCGCGCAAGCTTCAATGCAAATCCTTCAATGGCTGCGGCTGAATGGCAGTGAGGACGAAGCAAGCACCCAATCAACGCCTAGTGGTTGTGGAATCAACATCGGTGCCCGATAGCACCGCTCTTGCCGGCGAGCGTTCCGACTGGGAAGTCTTTCGACGAATTCAACAACGATGATTAGCCGTGCCTAATCACCCGGTTTTTCATGCCGTCTTATGAACTGTTCGACTTCTTCACCTGTCATTTTTTTTGCGTGGTACCAACGCGGGTCCCGATCGCCGCTATTTTGAATTTAATCATCGGTCGTCTGATCAAGTAAAGGCCCAATCACCGTTGTGCTGTTCAGGAATTCGACGCATGGACCTAGCAAGCGCCTACTTCAAATATTTCGTGATCCACTGGAAACTTTAGGTGGGAGCTTTAGGGAAAGTATTGATCTTGGGAAAAGCGGTCAGGGGATGCGCATTACGCAACTAGGGTGGTGGTGTCATGACGCCGACGTGGCAACTACTGTTGGCAATCATGGTGATGTTTGGGCTATGACCTCGTTGACAAAGCTGACTGCGACTGCAATAAAAATATTTATTTCAAATGTTTCTATCACTAGGGCGGAGGCAGCCAACCTTCGTCAGTACGCCGCTCCAACCACAACCCAACCAGCCTCCTGATTGGCTGATCCTGTTGTTGAGCATGCACAATTTGATGATTAGCATCACTGTCCCCATAATTATAATCATCAGCATCATCATGATCTTCAATGTCTTGGTACGTGCCATTCTCTTCATTCTTTTGAACGCCCCGTCTTTATCACGCGCCCTCGATTTGCGAACGGCTCGTTGACAAGAAAGGCAACGTGTGAGACGCCATGCTCGCCCAACTCGTTCGCGTCACCGTTGCCCTGTGTAGCCTTTTCTTCGTGGGCTGGTACGCCGGGCATACAGTCGTGAAGATACTGCCTCGCATCGGCTTCCGCGATGGAACCGCCACGCCGCTACTGCTCACTGGCCCGGATGACGGGGCGAGGTCTGAAACCGCACTCAACGCAAGCCGACTACAAGGCAACCACAGCTTCGAAAACAACAACAGCGGGCTCGACGAAAGCGCGGTACAAAGCAAAAGCTCCGCATGTGAGTCGTTTTGTACCGCATGAGTTGTATTCGCATGAGATGTGGGCCGCCCAGGTAGCTTAAAGCATATAGATTCCCTTACCATCCTCAATTTTATCTCCTAAGTATATATCTGAAAACCATACCAGATAGTTCCGAATATTGCTCGAGGAAGCCAATGATTTATTAATTTTGTGAAGTGTATAATTTATTTCAAAATTTTAATGTCTTCTTTTGACTCAAAACAAGCCGATTAGTACTGTGTAATCAGCACCAGTCTACGACCGCGTGTCTCGCAACCAGACTTCTTTTTCTGCATGGCCATGTAGTTATAAAGAGTTCGGTGTTCGTGGCAAGCCAGTGTCCTCGTCGAAACGAACGCCGCTATAATAATCGTATTAAAAGCAACTCTCACGAACTGATTTTAACAGAGTTTTGCGTGCTGGTGGACTACTTCAGTGACCGAGCAATTTGAGTGGGTGGGTTAGCCTGATGGTATGAGTCTAGTCCTCAATCATACACATAGCATTGATTGTTGTGTCCTAAATGTATTGTCTTACATGAATGGTGCGGGGCGCAAGTTTACACAGTTAACGCTCTTTTCAAAGAACACGACTAACAAACATTTCGATTGCTATAGATAAACCTAATTTATTTCCGATTCAGTCAAGGCCCGGAAGGATTGGGAGACACCTGCCGGTTGTACAGATATGGTTATCAAGATCAGATGGGATAATTGTTGCACCCGTTATAGTGGCGATGTTTAGGACAGAAATGAATTAAAGCGCAGTTTGTCAGACACGCAGGCACTCGAATCTCAAACAAAAAAATTAGAACAAATAAACGGTGGTGAATAGTTGGAGACCGGGACAAATAAACTGCATTGTGACGAAGATGTGCACATTCGCAGCTGGAACAAGGAACAAACCTAAGGCCCCAAAGCTAACACGAGTTTCAATACTGACAGTAAACTAGATGTTATTATGGATGGTGTTTAGCTGCATCTTCGCTTGGCACTTCTGGAAAGCGGCCGAGAGAACGAGTGTGACAGGTAATGGGCGGCTTTCGCATAAGAAAAAAAAAAAGTCTAACCTCGAGGGGGTTGTGAGGATGCAGAATGCACGGATGAGTGTGATCGATTAATGGCGAAGAGAGAGGCGATTGAGTGAGCGTAACCTCATTTATTTTTTGCTTTTCCAACACCCGTCATTCCTTCGATAGAGAACTTTAGACCCGCGTTGAACGCAACAGCCAACTGCAGAGGTTATCGTTCACGTCAAAGTAATCGTTTCGAACTCACCGTGCCATCATCGACGTCGGCGGTCCCTCATCGCCGTCATCGAAGATCGAACAATCGACCCGAACGTGATTGGCGCGCCATAAGCGTGTGTTCCACTTGAAGCCATGTTTACGCGCTTCACAATAACCCCCACCCGCGCTTGTACGTTGCCACATCACCTGAGAACGTGAACAACGTCCTCGAGTACCATGCGAGGAAGGCACCGCACATACCTTCGACCGTCGATGGGCACGTTTCACCGCATGTTTGATTCCACTGCTCGTTGTGAACGCCTCCTGATGCTGCTATGAAACTCGAGGTGCAGCTCTTCACCGTGTTCAGATAGATGCCGATGAGGAAACGCGGAGCCAAAACTCACGCAGCCCACCTCTTCGGCGCTTTGTCTTCTTCTCCTCTTCTTCCCTTCAGCGTTCCCCTACGGGGAAGATGACGATGGTGCGTTCTATCTCAGCGTAATCATGCCACAATCTCACAGATCAGCCGCGCCCCACCGCCCTCTTCGCCACCTTGGGTTCAGATTCGGGAAGATGCGCCGGCCGAGGAGGATAACGGGTAGCCAAACACTCACGCAGCCCACCTCTTCGAGCTTGCTTTTCTTCATCTTCTTCTTCAGCGGTTCCCTACGGTGAAGATGACGATGTTGGTGACACGCGAAGCTATATATGTTTGGTTTTGGCAGGGGCATCATGCCACAACTCAATATGCGCACGCCGGCCAAGGGACGAACTGACACCACCCGACTTATAATGCATTGTATGCAACGTCGCCGGCGTGCGTTCGTTGCTCCAGTTTCTTTAACGGTTTGGTGTCAACACGATGTTATTATTCACACTCCACATTTGGACTCGAGGATTACTTGCGTTCGGTGGGGTAGAGTTTGGAACGTCCTTCAACACGTACTGAGCTTATCACGGACATAGTACATCATCTCGCGGAGCCCGACGTAAGCAGTGACGGCGCACTACAATGGTTGCCTGCATACGTGCCTCGCCATTGGGAATACGAACCTATGTATTTTATCCATGTGGTTTCAAGGGCTGTAAGTGTTATGGGTACAAGTCTAATGAAAGAATTGCAGCAAATACGTATTTTGCCTTCTGCAGTGGCCGTGGATCATGTGCCATGACCATTTATGGGTCCACTGTTTCAGCTGTGGCCAACCGTAGACAACGTTTGCAGGCCGTTGACTGGCGTTGTTTTGCGAGGTCAGCTCGGTGGCTTTTTGATTTTCACGCCTGTGTTGCTTGCTGCTGCTGTGCTGCTGCCTGTCGTCACTAGGCTGCATATGCGCAAGGTGATATGGTCATGGATGTCTGGTTCACATGAATGAACCGAACATGTTTGTATCCAGTAATAGGAGCCAATGAGCCCCAAGACGTAGAACAGAAGGGGGCGTATTCAGAAGCTTGTAGTTAATGGTCACTGCCAGCTGTGTTGAATTTCAGTAGAAGTTATAAAAAACAAAGAAACGTTTCCTGGCAGTTGAGGTACGCACAAGGTTATTTACGTGCATCGAAAACGGCCGGAGTTTTTGACGTATTTCTATGCATGTAAGCCCTGAGATAGAAGACTTAACCACAAAAGAACTTTGACACGAAAAATTACGTTCCTGACGAGGACTATGAATGTTCTCAGCTTAGAGGAAGAGTGGATGGATCTTACGTAAATGGCGTTTCGGAAATGAGTGCTGATGGACAAGGAAAATGGCCTTAGAGGAGCTGAAACAGTTCGTATGCATTGATAGTGTTTAGGCCGGCAGTGTGCAAACTTCAGAGTAGATTGCCACGTTGACCGTAACAATTACTGAAGATCATCATCTATCATCACCAGCCTATCTACGCCCACTGCAGGGCAAAGGCCTTTCCCCCCTCTTGCAACTTTGATCTCATCTGCCCATCTAACTTCTGCCGCCCCCTGCAACGCTTGCCTTCTCTAGGGATCCACTCTGTTACCCTAATGACCAACGGTTATCTTGCCTTCGCATTAGCCCTGCCCATGTCCATTTCTTCTTCTTAATTTCCACTATTATGTCCTTAACACGCGTTTCCTGACCCACTCCGCTCTCTTCTTGTCCCTTAATGTTACACCTATCATCTTCCGTTCCATTGCTCGCTGAGACGTCCTCAATTTAAGTTGAACCCTCTTAGTGGGCCCAAAAGTTTTGCCCGGTAGGTGAGTACCGGTAAGATATTGCTGGTACCAGTCCTTGTTTATCATTCTAGTGTTTGCCGGTGTAGCAAATTATTCTGTCCGAGGGGTGTATCGATGCAGCCAATTTCGCTCTTTTCGAACCCCCTCCTGTTCAATACGTAGTGGATACCTGCGCCTCATTTACAAGAAAGGTAGCGATTAATTATCTTTATTTAGTCGGACATGTAAAGAAAACATTCCGATTTATTCGCCATCACCAGGACCTTCGTATTTTTATTTTTTGTATAACTGTGGTTTGCCTATGTTTCCACACTTACCCGATGTCTTAACATTTTCACGTGCCGCGGCGGATTTCATTTCCCTTCGTCTCTGTTTAGGCGTTTCAACGCAAACTGGTTGCATGCAGTCCACGACGTATGCGAAACGTATTGTATCATCGTACACCTGAAATTCACGACAAGTTACGCCTTAATGCAGCCTAACTGTTGCCAAGAAAAACTAACTTCGCGGTTGAAGAACAAGTTAGCCTTGCATGTTGTCTGAACTCGGGATTATATCCGATCTAGGACAGTTATTTATCAAAAAGCCGAGAGAGCTTATTTCAGTAAATTCCCTAAAAACACGGGGCAATGTTTTCTTTGGTTTTGCTGCAGCTCGTGCAAACCGATACTGATACGGTGCTAGTCCTGATGCTGATCCTGGTACTGATACTGATACGGTGGGTGTATTATCCAGTGCTAGTCCTGACGGTGGCGGGTGGAATAACAGCTTTTAGAGTTTCTCCGTTCCCGAAAAGCCGTTCGGTAACGAAGGCTGATGACACTTTCGATCAATTTTCTCACTGAAGCTCAAATAAAGAGTGGTATTTATGCAAGGTCTTCATAAAATCACAAATTCGCAAGTCCCCTTTCGCTGGCTTTTAACGTGCCGGTATGAAGCGCAGGGTGGACTTCAGGCCTCAATTCATATAGTCTAAGCATATCTTTTTCGCAAATAACACAAATATCTCTACTACGAATTTTACTATCTGTCTGTAATTAACTACCCTTAATGTTTAAGAAAAACAGGGCACAGCTATACGGTAAAACACAAGTATCTCAATCGAAGTGCTTTTAATATAGCCATGAGAACTAAAATGCCTCATGAAAAATTGGGCCACTGCACTAACGTGAAACCTGTGGAGGAGGGAAGCGTGCAGTATAAGTGCTACGGTTGACGCCTTTGCGTTTTTTTCCCACGGAGATGATACCGTGACGTGAAACCTGAGGGGCAAGCATGCGTGTATAAGTGCACTTGCGGTCTTGGCGTTTTTCCACGGAGATAAACCCTGGTGGTAGAGGTATACAGCTTTGCTGCAAGCCTCTGTCTTGAAGCAGACAAAGCGTTGTAGCGCGAGGCGTTTGAAGACGATTGTCCCGGCGTGTTCTTTTAGTACGCGTCCCCCCCCCCCCTTCCGGAGATAAAACGTTTTAGCGCGTTGGAAAACGAGTGTCCCGCTGTTTTCGTACCGTGACCACAAGAGAATACGACGACATGAGACGCCGACCCCAAGCCTTAAGGGCTTCGCCTTTACAACGTTCAAATAATAATTGTTAGAAAATTTTGCCTTCTCCTGGCTGTACCGTAGTTCGCGCCAGACCAGCGTATTTGCGTTCGAATGCACCACATCACCTTGACCACTGATTCTCCGAAATGCAGGCTGTGCAATCGGCTTGTCGGAAAACGGAAGAAGTATCACGGAATGGGCGTCTTGCTTCGAGCATGCGGCCTTTGCCGTCCTGCGCCCAAAGAGTGGTCATTCAGCTTGACCCCCTCTTCGTGTGAAGGTGCCAAGAGTATTTGGCATGACCGCGACGTCTTCTCGCCGACTGGTAAGTACAGAAGCGGGTGAAGAGATATGGCCGACCGGCAACTATCATGGCCACCAGCATTTTCCAATCATTATCGTATCAGTTGTTGGAGGTGTCGGTAATTCCGTGCATACGCAACATCTGTGTACGCTGGGATAATTGTCTTTGTCGCCACCCTAATCGTACATCATCGCCGTTATTCTAGTTGGCGTGTGGTCCACATCAAGGTCACGTTCCCTTCCATTTACTCTTGGCAGCGTTTAACCCGCGTCAACGCAATGGCCAGCTCCGTATAAGTTGTCTGTCCTCTTCGTTTCCCTACGGCCCTGTGCGTCTGTTTTCGTCCATCAAATATCCAAAGTTTCTCCTGCAGTTCCCATGGCGTTCACCGTCCGCATTATGCATACGGCCGATGCATTAACGCAGTAATTTGTATACCAATTTTTATTTTTATGTAGGCACACTGTTGGCCGGGAGGCCCCAGCAGGGAAGAGGAGGGTAGTGCAGCACAGAATAACGAATCCATGTACTGTAAGCATAGGGTAGCAACAACTTAAAGGCATCAAACAATCGTGTCGCATACAGTGTCGTAGCGAGAAGCGCAGGCGCGGTTTTATTACCGCGACTAAAGTTTTCAGTTTCTAACAATGATTGCGTGCGTTTAGTGCATTATCGGTTATCAGTTCTCATGCCCTGTCGCGTTTTCAGAGCTGCGGAAACAGCCCGAAAACTGTTACCGGGGGCTTATCGCTGATGGCATAATATGAAATCTCATCTGGAGGGAAATTTCGACCTCTTGAAAACGCTACTTTTGTGTATTCTGAATAAAAAGATTGGAAGTTCTGAATTACGACACCTGAAATAGTCGCGAGCGTGCCCACAGCGACAAGAGACAATAATCGATTTTGAAGCGGAAATTAAGGAGAGGGCGGCCATTACGTTCATGCGGAAGTGACGTCTGAGCCAGCAGAGCGAGTGAGCGGCAAATTCAAGCCAAGCCCACTGGTTACTCGGGTGGATAAGTAGAGGGTTTAAGAACCTGAAAAGCCTTTTCTCTTCAAAGTTGCGGAAGGCCACAATATAAGCACGCGAACGCTTTCGCACAGTGAATAAAGTTACTCGAGCGGCTTTGATGAAGGGACTTCAAGGGAGAAAGAGCATGGAGTGCAGCTGTATTGATTCTCCGGCCTCGTAGCAGGCCGGCGGGCTGGACCATGTAATTGACTGACCTAGCAACATGGACGCACATGACGTGTGCCTATTTTTTGCGTCGTGTTAGAAAAATCGCCGAACTAATAAATGTGCTGGCAGGCTAAGCCGATCTAAAAGGTAACAAACCACACTTATATTTTCAAAAAGAATGCGTACAATTGACCTAGGGGAACTATCTGCCGCAGATAAAATTGTTGGCCTTTGAGAAAAAATGGAGCTTTAAAACCCAATCTCTACCCATAGGCCTCTAAGGCTCATCATAGAAGCCGCAGTAATAGTTGCTCATGAGAATAGAGGGAATATTCCAAAGTAAACTATTAGATGACGCAAGTGAGGTTACGTCTGTAAGGCCAGTTCCGTCTATGAGTCGTCCTGTGCAGCCTAGACGTCACTTCAGCTCATTGAAAGTTTGCGCGCCGGAAGGTAGAACGACCTCTTGTAGCTAATAAAGTAGGCATTTAACAAAGCTACAATCGTGTCGCTGTTTCCTTAGCAGTAACTATTGAACGTTCAGAATAAACTTAATCAAGATGAAATGTTTTTGAGCACTTTGAACGCATCAATTAACGCTCCTTAAATTTGGGCCACTGTCGCAGGGGCACCTGTTAACAATCTGGACACCAAGCTATCCGCGACGACTGCCATCCAGCGTTGGGTGCGAAGCAGGTTTAAGCTTTGGCTCACACGCTCGAACCGCACCCGCAACGCTGAGTGCCGGAAGAGCCTGTACCACCGGAGACGGGATGGCGCTGCTGACGCGGCTGCCCCCCAGCCCGCAAGGTCCGGATGCAGTGCCGTCGGAGAAATCGTGCCGATGGATCGCGCTGCCCTGAGCTACGTGTCCACGAACCGCGAGGAACCCATTGTTACAGCCAACAGTGACGGCGAAGGCAGTGTCCCGATTCGTCACCGCAATCTTGATGAGAAGGGTGATGGTACCAGGGGCCCCGAGCGGACATTTGCCTGGAGTGCCGACGATTCAGGTAGTTCAGCAAAGCTTGATGTCCGGCTGTAAAATGCTCTTGAAGGGAAGTTGCGCTTCGTATGTTTACAGAGACGTACGCAGGAAAAAACGCACTCTTTCACAAGAAGACTGCGCACTAACACCGGATTTATTCTGAACAAGGTGAAAACATATATACTAAAAATAGACTGAAATAGCGTCGTCTTCTTGTGAAAGTGAATATTTTGCTGTGTCCGTTTCTGTGAACATGCGAAGCGCAACTTCCCTTCAATCGGGTAGGCTCGGTAACAAATGTCCCGTACTGTTTTTGTGGCGGGCACATTGGCTTTGATGGTCGTAGAGCTGCGGAGAGAGAAGTTGAAAAACGTTTCTTGGTGCGGATATCACACTAAGTTCTTTTTTGTATTATAAATAGAGCATATGGCTGGGGTCACCCGAATTAATCCGAATTAATGAGTCAACAGCCGAGAAAGATACACCCGTTTGTAGTACACATCAGCTGGATTTGCTGACAACAGGTTACGTTGTTACACTTGGCAATACGTCCTACCTACAATTCAGTTTGTGAACGTGGCTTGTGAGCGACAGCTTTATGTTCAACTCGAGTTCTGTACTGATTGTGTTGTAACATATGAATTATAAGTTCATCTCTGGGAAGTGCTAGGTTGTGGCGATTTCGTTCCTTTATTTATGAGCATATTGAAAGATCATTAATTATTCACAACAAATGGGGTGGAGTGCATTCGACAGGCATTCTGAGATAATGATGGCAGCCTACCATAGTCCCTGAAGAGAAGTGTATGCAGCTGCATCTTAGCGGTACTCACCTACGGGGCATAAACTTGGAAGCTCACTAAAGGGTTCCCTTAAATTGAGGATGACTCAGCCAGCAATGAACAGAAGATGATAGGTGTAACATTAAGGACAGGAAGAGAGCGGAGTGTGTCAGGCAACAAACGCCTGTTGAGGACATATTAGTAGAAATTAGAAGAAGAAATGGGTTGGGCAGGGCATGTAATGCGGAGGCAAGATAACCGTTGGCCCTTAAGGTAACAGAGAGGATCCCTAGAGAAAGCAAGCGTAGCTGGGGGCGGCAAAAAGTTAGATGGGCAGATGAGATCAATTCGTGGGGATAAATTGATCGCTGTTAGCACAAACTGATATAATTGGAGATTTACGAGAGCCTTTGTCCTGCACTGGGCGTAGACAGGCTGATGATGATGATGATGACCTCTTACTCGTGCATTTGTGTGTTTCCAAGTTTCATTCCTTGTTGCGTTTGTTTTTGCGCTGGATTTACTTACAATAATCACAAGTGTCAACAACCACGAAAAATCGGATGTCAGCCTTTGCTCAGCGCGGCAGCTTACGATAGCCACCAGCGCACCTTCGGGCGCCTGATTATCAGTACTCACGAAGCTGACATGCTGCACTCGGGTGCTACAGCGTAAGCCCAAAACCTCGCCGCCTGGCTAGGCACTTTCGTAAGCTGCCGCTCTGTTTAGGCTGGCACCTAGTCCTTTGCTCTTGGGACTTTTAAGGGTTGTACCTTCGTCAAACCATGCTCGGCCAAAAATCGGAGTCTATATCTTTCTTCACGTACGCCTTTTTTGTGTTTGTTCTTTGTGTCTTCACAGTACAAAGGCGAGAGACCGATGCCAGCTCTCCCTCCTCTGCATCCTCCTCTTGGTCACGTCCGCCTCGCTTCCTTTCCCCTCGGTGGGAAGCCGCAGCCGGAGGAGACCGATCCCCTGTCGTCGCCCGCACCAGCTCTGTCGCGACAGCAGCACCAGCACGAGCACTGGTCATGACGAGACTGCCGGCCATGCGGACGCTCGCCTGGCAACAGCGCCGTCCCGGTCGGGCCTCGACGCTGGTGTTTGGGGAGCTGCTGCAGGAGCCCAACAAAGGCTGCCTGTTTCTTTCGGCGCCATGCTTGAGGAGATGTGAGAGAATATCCCTTTTTAGACTATCACCTCTGTGTAGTATCTAGTCAGTCATCATTGCTGGTTCGGCTCACTGAAGTGACAATTATGGGATCATGATTATGCTGATGTCCAGCCTTATCTCCATTCAGATTTCATTCTGGACTCCATTTGGGGGTTCATATAGTAAAAAAATGCAGGGCTAGTTCCCGATATTACTGGAATTTGTAATACCAAAAGATATAATATCAGGTGATTAGTGTATTTATTCTCACGGAAACACAGGCACGTCTTTTGTCAGCAAGCTAGTCGCTAAAGGGTGTAAATGGCAACATCGCTTAGCCCTACTAAGGACAGATCATGACTCGTCTTTTCACTCGGCTATATTACACATTGTGACTACCGATAAAAGATGATTACAGGATTACACATAATGTCTGTCCCGATGCCACTTCCGAAACTTAGAGTATGCCGTGTGATTGATTAATGCAAGCAAAGGCATCACTGCCTGTGACGGGCTAATTCTTTATTTCATTCCTAGCCAGTTAATTGGAAGAGTCTCTGAACGCCCTGTTAAGAAGGGGTCACGATGATGACAATGTGCGTTGTAGTCCAGTGAGCAGGGCGCTTACGTTGGCAGAGCCGTAGCCTAGAGATGAACGGCTACGTCAAACCCCCCAGCACCCGCTCAGCAGGAGACCGACGTGTCCACGGCAGGACAGCTAGGGCCGGCGGCAAGAGAACTTGTACGGGGCAGTGCAGCGCACCCTGTTGTTTGCAATCCTCAAAGGCACGCAAGCTTATAAGTCACTAATGTTCGCGAAAAACGCCACCTGGCTGAGATTTGATGCCAGGACGGACGCATCACGCGACCAAACGAACCCGCCTAAGATAGGCCCTCATCCTCAATTCCATCTAGTATCCCATCCAGGACCTCTTTAATACCGCCATGGGAATGCTAGAGAAACACTCCCAGACAGCACCGTCGTTTTAAATGCGCTGTGGTCAAGCCAGCCCACGTAAGTGAGGTCACGTAGCATGCGCCATATCGTAATAACGGCTTTCAGGGGCTTCCACGAGGTGGAGGATTAAATTAGAATGTACAGGTGCAACGAAAAGTAAACAGAGCACGGGTTCGCAAATTTGAGATAATTTCTCTCCCGTGTAACTGTCCGCATAAATTTTGTTTGTGCCGGCGGTTTTAGTTAGCAGGACTTTCTTAAGAAGTCACTTTAGGGCTGCTGGCTAGGCAATGGTAAAGAAATTCTCTTAAATTGTCCAACTTGTGCTCCCTTTACTCTTGACTGCGCCTCACCAATAGGGACAGAATAAAATACGACGAAAAGTTGACACGTAACTCATCCTTTCATCTGTGTCAAATGAAAAGGAAATGCAATGCCAGAATCTTTAAAAGCAGGCGTATACAGTTTAAAGATTTTAAATCATGTCACAACAACTGCAGTCTTCCCTGTACGCTGTTGGAAGTAAGCGAAGACACTTAAAACATACAAATGACGCGAATCCGGATGTCGCCCAAACTTTCATTTCTATTTTGTGAATGTCCGTAATCTCGAATGGGTACTGGTCACATCGAGGATCTCTGCTTCAGCAATCTTCCAGTTGCTTAAGGTCTCGTTGACTCCAACTGAACACCACTTGTACCTTAAGTAAATAAACGTCTGCAAAAGACGTATTGTGGGCACCTTTTCTTTGTTTGCATAAGCAGCAAAATCAGCTATTCGCTTGTCAGCTACTGAACAGCAGGGTACATAGTTTATTACATTTTTAACTGCAGTTGAAGTGATTTCTCCGAATAATTGCGTTTATTTCACTTTTTCTTAAGCGGGGCGGATGGCTGCTCGAAGCTTTGCGAGAGCTCCAGCTCAGAGGTCTTCCGCGTGGGAGGTTCTCGAGGTGTGGCCGTGCTGAAAGTCCTCCACTTCGCCTACCTGGTCCGTCATCTCGACCTTGTTCTCGCCGAAGTGCGCATCGCCAGGTACGGGTGGCGTTGTCCCCTTGGAATGACATAGGAATTATTTGCGCCAGAACCATAGTCAGCAGCGCTTTTGCCCGTCGGTTGTTCTCAGTCACCGCTGTTAACCTGCTACCTATATACACTAAACAGTAACAAGGACCTAAGTGATTAGGCCCGGGAAAAAATTAACAAAAGAGGGATCAGAAAGGGGCAAGTAGTACAAAAGAAAACCAAACGCACACATTCCGGAGGCTATGGAAGATAATAACAAAAAAAAGAAAGTAAAAAATGGCGCGAGTAGTAGACAAGAAAAACAAACCAACAAACGCACACATACAAATGCCTTGCGCTATGGAGCGTGTCCAGTTCCAATAGCCTCAAGGTCGTGCTACAGCGTGGACTACTACCGCCACCTCGGGGAGCCGGTGGAAACTAGCCACCCCCGCGAAAGACGTGTCCGGTTACCCGCCATTACGAGCTATTACTCAAGGAATGAAGGGGCTGAGCAAAGAGTCTAGGGTGGGGTTTCCATCATTGTCATTATACCGGTCGTATGCTCTTCGAAGGGGCTATGGTTCTTTGAGGAGAACCCTTAAGGGTGACCCGTCCCTGCATCCCTTGTTGCCACAATGAACAGTGCCGCTTTCGAGTCCGCCTTAACATTTCTCGCAGCGATTTGCACGCACTTTCGGTTTTTGTTGGAATTAGTAGCGGATTCAGGGTAATCTTGCACTCTAGTAAACCTCATGTGGTAGCGTTCTTTCTTTCTTTCTGACGAATGCACGAACTGTAGCGTCGGTATGTGCGATGTGCTGACACTGGTTGCTGATCCGTGATATGTAATATAACAATTGCCCTCCTTTGAGGCATCCTTCAATGCTGGCCCACTTCGCAGTGAATGGTTTAGCGCCGCATCGATGTATCAACTTAATTACCCTCAAAAAATTTTCAATGATGAAACTTTCATACTGAATGAGGATACAAATGAAGTGATAATGATAATGATCCCAACTTCCGACGAGATCTTGGGAGGCACCCACAAAGCACCAATATGGAGTATCGACATTGGCAGTACCGCTCAAATGCCTAATGAATATGAAACGACAAAAGACGCCCCTTTAAAATTACTTTATGTACGTCAATTTAAGCACGGAACGCTGCCTAAAGTTTAGGTTCTTAATGTTAGGGAAAGTTTAGAGTTCAGCTGTGTCGAAGCCGTGTGGTCAGCAGAATGGAAGTTTAAAATCAGGGATTCGTGATGGAATAAACGCTACTACATGATCACCACCGCAGCTTTAAAAATAACGCAAGAAATACTGGTATTTTGCATAACTATTTCCTTGTTCTCACTTCCAGGGCACTGCAGGGTGTTACAAAGAACCCCGAGAACAGCACCGTAGGATTTGCGGAAGTGCGAGCGTAAGTAGGCAGTCTTATTGCTTTTCCACTATGTTTGTGTCTTCCATTTGTGAATTGTAGCACAATGAAGCACTGTCAGGTGTTGAATTTCATAAAGCGATCAGAAACCAGCAGGCGGTTTACAAGAACTAAGCTACGCAAGAACGCACCTTTACAACGTAAGTGGTACTGATCTCTAAGCACCAATACTTGCGAAGATTACGATCTTCGCTACTAGTTCAACGGGTATAATGGAGGTGCAAAACGAAAATGCATATATGTTGATATTTCAGAGCACAAAGGTCTTTGGTTAAATCTATAAATTTATAGCCCTTCAACACGGTACGTCTGACAGTAGAGGTGGAGTTGAAAACACAAAAACTTCAACATTTTTTTGTTTCTAAATGCAGGATATACTGCGTGTGGGACAAATACCCACCCATGATGGCCAATGCCTGCATGAACTACTACAGCCGGAAGAAGTTTTCCCTCTTCAGTGATGGTAGGAAATGTTGATTTCTGGCAGTATCTTCCTGTGCACGAACTTCTGGAGAATTTTTTACGATATTCGTTTTTAATCCTTGCGATAGCTGCTGATATCAACTAAGAAATGCCGTAAGCATTGAAATGCTTCCACCCTCTCAATGCTTCTGTTCCCCAAACACGATAACAAAATGATAGCTTGTCATCTCTGACGTAAACACTATGACTCAGCTAGGTATGCTGTACGGGAAGCTGCTATGCATCATTATAAGGGGTGGTTACTAGGACCAAGCTGAACGGCAGGAAAGTGCAATGTAAGTAAGACGAGTGTTCGTCCATGTTTGCTCTGGTTTGTGTACCCCAGGTTTGCGAAATGACCAGTTCTAAAAAAGGGTGGATTATGACTTCCTCGTGTTGAGTGGTCAATCGTGCTCTATAACTTTCTAGGGTCATGGAGGAAGAAATCGGGTGTCCCCAATGCTCGAATAACTGACTAATAACACTGAAGTTATGGACCGCTAAAATGGCGGAAATTTTTCCAGCGTCGATAAGCATTATGACGTACCACGTTAGAGAGTGAACTAGCTGCAGGTTTCTTCGTTAAGCGACTTGCCTTTGCAGTCTTTAGCCTTTCATAGGGATAAATTGTTGTTTTGCTACTTCTCGCAGCCGATCGTGAACGCTTTCAGCCGTACGTGGTGATGTACATGTCTTTCGCTGGCAGGCCGCTACACAAGGTTCAGGTAAGGTTGTAGCTTCAAGAGTGCAATAAATAGAGGTGAACTGTTTACGTGCTTTGCCAATACACACGTGAAAAGTATTGACTATATCTGAGATTAAAAAGAAATATTGGCCTTGTTCCTGACTGCAAGGTTATCAACTGAATTAATCTGTCATTGAATGGATGCCAGGTAGCCACAAAACAAACAGCCAGTCTGACATTATCGACGAAAATTTTGCGTGCACTCCTGTGATCTTGGAAGTCTCACAGGTTAGCGTCGTAATGAGACCCTTCTATTTCTCTTTTAGTTTACTGTTACTGATAGTTTGCTTGGAATCTTCGTTTTTAGTGTTTGTCGATAACCGTTTAGTCCAAAGGGTTACAGATAACGCTGGGAACTTCGATAATTTGCAGGCTCATTTGAGAATAATATCATCCTGAGAGGGGCAGATTTCCAAATAATTGGTTTTGTGTTCTTAATTGGTTCATGACATAAGGACCAGAGATACGGCGCTAAACAAACGTGGTTGAACTCAGACATAAACTGACCTACGCGGGCGCCATATACATATACGACTCGCATAAACGTCTGGGTCTCACTTGGTCCATTTTCTGCGTAGTGCCGTTCCTCTTTTTATAAAATGTGTTTGTCCACTTTCACAGAATAACTCGCATTTGATTACAAAAACGTAAAACACTGTTTAGATTAGAAGAACGTAAAACACTTTCCACCCTGCTTCTCGTCTCATATGACCTCGCAGTTTCAGAGCGCCCTCCAGCTCCGCTCTTTGGTGCAGCAGGTGACGCTGACGCTCGCAGTGGCCGAAGCGGCGCTGCAATTTGAGCACAGGGCGCTGACTCCGGGTCACGTGCTCGTGAAGGAGACCCACGACCAGGTGCTGCCCTTCTGGCTCGAAGGCCACCTTCTGTTCGTCGACATGTTCGGTGTGCAGGCCACTGTTGTTGACTTCTCAGCCGCTCGCCTGCTGCCTCCGGGAGGACCGGGTGAGTTACGTTATGCCCTCCATCGCCTCCAAAAGCTGCGCAGAAGTTGCCCCTACATGGCGCCAGAAATCATGAGTTCTAACTATTCGACCCTGGTGCAAGATTCAGGTCATTGGAAGTCGCCGCTGCTAATGTAGCGCGTGCAAGTCGTACTGAATGTTCACTTGCGTAGAAAAACCCGATGTCAAGTTGCACGACAAAAAGCATTTGGGGCTTGTGTACCATATGTTGTGTTGTATTTTTTCGCAAGTGAATGTTTAGAATTAAGAACCGGCTTGTCTAAACTTACATCAGATTGAAATATTTGCTCAGTTGTGCCCAGGCTTGACGCTAGTTGGAAAGAGAACAGCTCGTGGGAGGACACGAAATATTTGATTAGTTGTGCACAGGCTTGACGCTAGTTGGAAAGAGA